>ML781752.1:840203-860098 GCA_009831015.1 Picea engelmannii | reverse complement strand
TCTGGGAAGTGGACCAGACGTTCAAGAGGATAAAAGGTAAGTTAAAGTACATTATTATTGATACGAAGCATAGACATTTGTTTGTTAATTCTCTGTTGCCACACTTGAAGTATCCTTTGAGAAAACAAAAATTTCAGAGCCAGGTTGAGGCTCTACAAGTAGCATTACAGTTATAAGAAAACTAGTACAAGCATACAGATCCATCTATGGAAGATTTGAAGCAAGATCTGAAGAACTTAACATTACAGTTGAATCAAAATAAAGGAAAGGAGAAAAGAGAAGATGTTTGGTGTACAATGTGCAGGACAAAAGACCATCACAAGAATGAATGTCCATTATTTGTGCAATATATTAGAGTGGGTATTCCAAACCATTTAGCTTCAGGAGGACCATGGTCTGAGATTTTCAAAACACATGGGAATGATCCCTATCATTTCCCCTTGATGTAGAAGTATCAGAAAGTATCAAAGAACACATTTTGTAACTTTTGTAATTCAAATGAACATGAAGACAAGGACTGTAGAACCTTGGAGATGATGAAAGAAAGGATTGTAGATACATACAGGGTATACGATGAACATGTAATAGGACAATATGTGTATCATCCTCTGTATAAGAACATGCAATAGTCATACTATAACAATGTGCAACAACCATAGTATAATCCCATGCAACAATTTGCAGCACAACCACAATATAATGCATAGCAATTTAAGGGGAAACAACAGTATAATCCTGCAAAGTAGTGCGCAACACCACCAAATTACAATAATGTACATCCATAGTATAACCAAGGACCTTAGAATAATACAATGCACGTAGATAATCAAGGAAACGGAAGAGGCCATGGAGGAAGAGGCTTTGGAGGAGGTCGAGGACCAGTTGTTTTTCATAACTATCAGAAACTAGGGAACTATGCAAGAGATTTCCCATAGCCACCTGCGACATTTATGTATTTTCACACATCAAACCATGAAACAAAAGACTTTCCAACACTTTTGACAAAAATATAGGACAAGAGGAACCAGACAAATCAGAACTTACAATGGATTGTTGTGGAAAATAGAGAAGGGGATGGTAATAAGATCAACATAGTTACTAGAGGTGGAGCTAAAACAGAAAAATATCCATCCAGGAAGGATTGGGACCAATACCAGTGGGTCAAGAAGAATACAACACCTGAAAAAAAAATTGATGCATGCAAAGAAAAAGATATATCCCAAGAAGCTCAGCAAGATATTTTGAATGAAAATATTATGTCTAATTCAGGAACAAAGCTAGTAGATGATATACCAATGTATGAAATGCCTCCATTATTTGATCATACCAACAAAGAGAAGCCTTCAGAGCAAGTGAGTAACTTAAGAAAATTTTTGGGATCATGTGTAAAATTGTTGAATGATAGAAATTATTTACAAGTACTACAAAGTTTGCTAGAAAAGTATCATCCAAGGGAAGAAGGGGTAAAGAAAGTGAATCAGTTCTGTAAGAAGAGAAGAACAAGAAGGTAATTCATATTGAATGCCAACATGGGAGATTTAAACATGGGGATATCATACTAGACTTAGGGTATGAAGTCAATGTTCTTCCAAATAATACATGGGAAGCTATGGGAGAACCTCAACTGGGGTATTCACATATTCAGTTGAGGTTGGAAAATCAAAAAAGAGTGGTTCCAATTGGTAGGTTGAAGGATATTCTAGTAGATCTATATGGTGTGTGCAGTATGGAATATTTTTAATTAATTGACATAGTAGATAATACTTCACCATATCCAACATTATTGGTTATGGACTGGGATTTTGATAACTGGACTATTATCAAATTGAATACAAGAAAGATGATCTTTGAATAAGGGGAATATAGATTTATTGCCCCATTAGATCCCTCAAAAAGAGGAAGGTATGTGGAACCTGGGACAAACAATATTATTACAAAAGATTTCAATTAGTTATACAGAACTACCACGTGTGAAGAGGATTATATCAACCCAACTGTAGATGGCATGCTCAGTTGGAAGAGTATTAGTTCTTATGCTTCAGACTCTGACACGAGACTGGAAAATTGGCAGCAATGACACATGCTCTGAGATGGATTGGTTCAGAGGTAAGAGAGCCTCCTACTTTTTATGGTTTTAATGTCTTAGAATAAATTTTAATGAAGTTTTAGGTAGGCGTTATGGAAAATCAGAGATTACCAGCATTAGATATTTCTTTAAAAGCTACACCTGTGGGATGGTGGGGTATACACAAGGATAAGATCAACAATTGGTTTAAGTGTAAAAGGTTATTGTGCATCGGATTCGACGCGGAACAGGAGCATAGATATGAGGAGAAATATTAGGGATTTAGACAACCTAAAGAACATGTAGATAGATGCATGGTTAAATGGAGATTAGTATCACAAGAAGAATGGCCACGCCATTTCATTCACACACTAGAAGAAATTTGAAGGAACCGGTACAAAAAATAGGAACAACGCAGAGAAACTACGAACTAGAAAGAAACACAGAAGAATTTTGTAGTTACATTTTCCTTTGAACATGAAATTCCAAAGATAGATACAGCATTGAAAGTAGTAAGAGACGAGATATTTGAAGAACCAGAATTTGAAATAGTCCTAGCATATCAAAACCAACATAGATAGACTGTCAGACAACTATTACCTTGTTATCATGTCACAGAAGAAGAAGATCCAGTAGAAGATAATTTGTGCAATATATAGATCCCAGAAATGGAAGGTGAAAGGGAAGTAGAAGGCTGGAAGCTATATTTAGAATATTATGATGCACCATTAAAGATTAAAAAAGGTAAATATTGGAACTGCATAAACCCAAAAGATGGAAAGTATTGGATATTATTGGGATAATCAGACAATAGAAAGGATCACAAAATTACTGCGCGAATAGAGTGAGTTATTGCCAACGACATTCTCAGAGATGAATGGATTAGAAAAAGATATAGGAGAGATGAAAATCCCTTTGAATCCAGAATCCAAACCTATCATACAAAGGCCTTGCAGATTGAACCCAATATACAAAGAGAAAGTGAAGACAGAAATTGACAAAATGATAGAAGCTCCTATTATAGAACCTTTGGAAGAATAAGAATGGATCAACCCTATGGTGGTGAAGGAAAATAAGCAAGGAAGGATTAGGATTTGTGTAGATTTGCGAAAATTAAATGATGATTTCCTACATGATCCTTTTCCTACCACATTTACAAAGGAAGTTTTGGAGAATGTAGGGGGTCAAGAAGCTTATTCTTTTACAAATGGATTCCTGGGATATCATCAGATAAGGATTTCACCAGAAGATAGACAAAACTACATTTGCTACAGATTGGGGATCATTTCAGTATATAGTTATGCCATTTGGATTGAAAAATGCACCAACAATTTTTTCAAGGGTAGTAGTAGCAGCTTTTAAGGACTTCATTCATAAATTTTTGGAGGTTTACTTGGATGATTGGACAATGTTCAGTTTTTTGAAGGGTCATGTTGAAGTACTAAGGCTAATGTTGGACAGTTTCATACAGTGTCAGATATCATTGAATATCAAGAAGTGTATTTTCAGCGCACCTTTTGGTATTTTTTTAGGACATGTGGTGTGTAAAGAGGGTCTACTAGTTGATCATGTTAAAATCATTGTCATAGTTAACTTACCACCACCAAAGTTAGTGAGCCAGTTGAAGTGTACATTGGGCCATATAGGATACTACAGGAATTTCATAAGAGGATATGCACAGATTATTGTGCCAATGGAGAATTTGTTGAATAAGGACACTAAGTATCAGTGGAATGATGAATGCCAACAGAGTTTGGATATTTTGAGGGAAAATATGGTAATTGCGTTGATTTTAGTATTTCTAGATTGGGATAAATAATTTCATGTGCATGTGTATGCATTTTCAATAGCTTAGGAGCAATATTAACCCAACCAGGAGAAGGTGATATAGATCACCAAATTGCATTTTCAAGTAGCAATTTATTTGATTCATAACAGAACTACAACACTAGATAAAGAGAAGGATTATCTATGGTGTATGCTTTGCAGAAATACAGACATTACTTGTTGGGAAAAAATTTCAATATGTTCACAAATCATTCATCTCTGAGATACTTAGTCAATAAGCAAGTGTTGGGGGGAAGGATATGCATATGGCTACTTTTGTTCCAAGAATTTTATTTTTAAGTTGTGGTAAATCCTAGAAGATTGAATGCAGGACCAGATCACTTATCCAAAATAAATAATGGAGAAGAACCCATTAACTTGGAGGACAACTTTCTAGATGCACAATTTTTTTTCAGTACAGATAGTTGATGAGTATGTTGTTGATATCATTGAGTTTTTGAGTACATGCTTTGCACCAAAGGAATTTAACATTGCACAGAAGAAGAATTTGGTAATCAGAGCTACACATTATCAACTGATTGCAGGTCATTTATAAAAACTTGGTGAAGATAACATCTTGAGGAGATGTGTGATGGAGCATGAAAGGACTATCATTTTAGCAGAGTCACGTGAAGGGATTGTTGGAGGGAATTACATAGGAAAAGATATCGCGTAGAAGGTACTGAACAAAGTATTATTGTGGCCAACAACTCACAAGGATTCAAATGAATATTGTCAGAAGTGTGATGTCTATTAGAGAGTTGGGAAGCCATCTAGGAGGGATGAAATTCCATTGAGACCTCAGGTTACTTTGGAAGTATTTGATAAGTGGGAAATAAATTTTGTAGGTCAAATCAATCCACCAACAAGAAGATCAGGAGCTAGATATATTATTAAAGTGACATAATACTTGACCATATGGGTTGAGGAAGCACCAGTAAAGGATTGAAGTGCAGAGACAACAACAAACTTTTTATTTTAACACGTAGTGACAAGGTTTGGATGTCCAAGAATATTGATGAGTGATCAGGGGAATCAATTTATTAAAAACACAATCAAGGAAAAGATTGAATATTTTAAGATAAATCATCAGAAGAGCACTCCTTATCACCCTCAAGATAATGGAATAGTGGAATCCTTTAACATGATTTTGGAGAATGCCTTGACAAAGATTTGTAATGTGAACAAAGATGATAGGGATTTGAAGGTACCAACAATACTTTGGGCTTCTAGAACTATCTACAAGAAGCTAACAGGGAAGACACCCTTTAGATTGGTGTATGGACACGAAGCAGTAGTTCCCTTAGATTATTTGATACCAAGTCTTTTCATTGCAACAATTACAGATATGATAGAAAGAGGTGTAGTGCAGGAAATATTGGCTCAACTAATGGAATTAGAAGAAGACATAATCATAGCAGGTTTCCATCAGGAGGTACAAAAAGAAAAAGATAAAGCATGGCATGATATACATATCAAGAAGAAGAATTTTAAGGAAGGAGATATGGTTATCCTCTATGACAATAAGTATTTGCAGCACCCAAGGAAGCTTAGAATGCATTGGCTAGGGCCATATCAGATAAAGTATGCCACATATGGAGGTGTTGTATAGTAGCAAGATTTAGCAGGCAAGGAATTTCAAGGACTGGTGAATGGTAGTCAACTGAAACTGTATAGGGACAATTGACCCACTAACCCTCAGTAGTTGTAGTGAAACAAGTATACTTGTACATATTGTAAATAGTAGGAGTCAAAAGAAGAAAAATGAAGACAAAAGTAGAAAAATGAAGAAAAATCCAAAAAGAAGTAGTTAGAAGAATAAGTGCTAGACAGATAATTAAGGATGACAGTACGCATTAGATAGAAATTCAAGGAGATGAGAAATTAATATACTATGTGTAGGATGACTGAAATAACATTCCTAGAAATATCTATAATAGTCAGGAAACAAAAAACTGATCACCGAAAAAATGAGGCACGAAACGAATATTTATGAAGTGTGCATAGTAAGCTTTGGAACATTTATGATAGTTAATGAAGTGTGCCTAAAAAGTTTTGGAGAATTTATGACAACACTTTAGAAGAAAAATTAGGGTTCGACAAGCCTCATTGTAAATTTGAGCGAATGTAGAGTTAAGAAGCGAGAAGTGAAAGAACACACAAGCGATTTAGCAGACGAAAAGTGAGATTTTTTATGCAAACCCATCTAGATTCCAACATTGGCACCACCCAAAATCAGAGCACCAAGCTACATGTCGAGACGAAGCCACAGGAAAAACAGATCATCACCAGAGCCAACAATGGAGGTCGAAAACCTTACACAAATGGAGGGAGTGGTGGATGTCGATGCCATTCCTTCCCTAGAAACAACAAGCTCTACATTGGTCAAAGAGAAAAAAAAAACAAATGCAATTTGATCCACCAAGAACAATAGTAGAGACAAACCCGACACAAGAAGTGATTCAACCCACAGAAGCAGTAGAGGAGGAGAGGATTGAGTCTGATGAGCCAAGGGATCAACCTAGCACAAAATAAACACAACAAGAACAAATATTGATTGAGGAAGTTACATTGTAGCAGGAGTTTGGCAGAGAGGAATAGGAGGAAGAGCACACACATCAGGAAGTAGGGCCTTCTAGTGTACCAATAAAGGGGAAAGGTAAACAACAGGTCCAGAGATCCCCGCACAAGTAGCCAAAGGTAACCATTTTGTTACCATGCATACTAGCAGGGGTAAATTTTTTTGCATACTTACTTGGATGCATAGATAGACTACGTTATTCATATCATGATGTAAGGGATATAGATAAGTTCCCAGAGTTTTCACATGAGGTATACTTATAAAGCATAAGGTTTAGAATGAAGGGAGTTCCCATAATGGAGCCTAAGAAGTGGATACAAGGGTTATACAACACAGGCATCATGAACCTACTTGAGATCCTACACTTTGGCAGGGGTAGGGAAGTAAATAACTATGTCAAGCAGTTACTGGTAGTCATGCATGGAGGCATTTTTTGGTTGGATACAGAAGTATCCATAGACATTGATTTGATAGCATAGATAGCAGGTCTTCCCACCAATGGTGATCCACCTATGCAATACCTTGATGATAAGACCAAGGAGAATGCCTTGGAAGAAGAGATTAAACAAACATATGGTACATAAAGAGGATCTAGGGGGATCATCATCAATAGGATTAGTGAACCATCAACAAGACTAGCCACAAAACTAATGGCTTGTAAACTACTCAGAAATTGTCGCAAGGAGGAAGTGCCAGAAGGCATTATAGAAGCAACCGCACAGTGCGTGAAGGGAACTGTATTAAGTTGGAGCCAATATTTATTAAATTTATTTTCAGATGATTGTAAGGATGCACAAGACATTGGGATAGAATTCCACTACTCATAGTTTATTATTTTGATTGCATTAGTGGGTTGGAAGCACCCCAAATAGACCATGTTTCTTCATAGAACTGGAAGGTGCTACACACCACAGTACGAATCATTATGGAACACCACTATTGCAAAAGACATAAAAAAAACTACCAACATATTCAAGACATACCTTGAAGAAATCCAGGAGAAGGTGGAAGAGACTTGGAGGATCGCACCAGAGGTGGTGGAAGAGTACAAAATGAAAGCTAACTTTAAATCCTCGTGACATAATATGTGGATTCAGGAAAAAAGGGATCCATCAAAGGAGTGGTTGTAGATGAGGTACTGCACCATAGAAGAATAATTTTAGTGGGTGATGAAATAATGGCAAGAAGAATGAAATATTTCAGTCCAACAAGAAAATGATAAGCATCCAGCCAAGGAAAAACAACCAATAGAAGCAGGTTCATCTCAAGAAAAAAGTACCCCATCTCTTAATACAAGGAGCACAACATAGAGTAAGAATAAAACAAGGGGGAGCACAGTAGAAAAAAATAATACTATCCCCAGGACGGTCACACAAAAAAAGGACCATGCAGTTGCTATTAATGGCTCAACACAGAAGAAGGACAACGTCCCTACGGAGGAGGAATAGGGAGGAGGGGACATACTAGATACCCAAGGAAAAAAACAACCAACATAGTCAAGGACATCAAAGAGACCATTTGTACAAATATGTGGCGCACGCAAGAATATTAAAGCGCATAAGGAAGTTCTAGAATATACCATAACCGAAGACGATGCATAACTAGTCACAGAGAAAGTTCAAGACCGCACCGCCAAAGAATATGAGGAGGCAGAAAAACATTGGGAAATGATAATGTAAGAGATTAAATATGTAATAAATGTATTAGATAATATATGCTTGAAGAAGGCCCAAAATGAGGATACAATACAACAACAAACAACGAAGAGTGAGGAAACAACAGTGCAGATAACAACATTGGTCAGTGAGAGTTTTAATCTAGCTAAAGAAATGTTGTGAATAGATGAGGACTTGGTGTAGAGACAATTTAAGGACATAGAAAAGATGGAATTGGTATTAAAAAAGATACCAAAAAATTCCTTATATAGGCTACAGATGAGTGTAGTGCAAGAAGTTCAGTCTAGGGAGAGGACAGATGCAACAAACCTAGAGATAGCCAGGGAATCTAAGGAAGTACTAGAGATCGTTCTCACAGAGGTGTGACTGGAACATGAAGAAGAAAAATGTAGTGCAAATATATTGGAGGAAATACTTGAAGAATTCTTTCAGACAATTCCAGAGAGCACATTAGCAGGGGAAATCAACGCAGAAGAGAAGCTACATAAGATCGCACAGGCAATGGATGGGTACACGCAAGAGATAAGAGAATTGGTGGAGAAGATAACACCAACCACACCTTCAAATCTTAGAAAATAAAGAGAGTAGAAAGCTATATAACAAACAGAGTACATTTCTCTAACAATTAAGGAGATAGAAGGACTTTATGAAAAAACTGTGCAACTTTGGACAAGCTTGACAGAGGATGATAGGATCCAGCAGTATGAGCAAAAAGAAGAGAATATGAAAGTTGCAGTTCAGGATTTCAAGCAATGGTAGAAGACAATTCCCATATTGAAGAGACTCTGAGATGTATGAGAAATGAAGAACCTACATATAGAAGTGAGTAACATCTAAGAGGAAAGGAAAACTAGACAGGATCAGCTGGATCCCCTGCAATTGAAAGAAAAAAAAATGATAATAGTGTTGGAAATGGAGAAAGCTAGAATGGAATAGACACACATAGAAAGAATACAAGTGTTTAAGGAGAAAGTTACATCGGAGGTCATGGATACCCTCATAGAGAAGAATGTGCAGATGAAGGAAAAAGAAGATGAACTAACAAAGAAGTTCCAGTATTTGCAGAGATTAGTTCAGGAGGCACTCACGACCTAAGTGGCTCGAGGTAAGCCATAGGTTAATGTTGGGGGCCTTTTAAAGCAGGATATTTTGGGAGTTAAACATAGTAAGAGAGTCAGAGTGGGACAAAGGAAAAAATGCACACCGAAAAAGAAGGAATACTAGCGTGACAGAGGGAAAAGGAAGAAGCGCATTGAGAAAGAAGGAAATCAAATCAAGGATAAATACTAACCGTGGAATGTGGGAAACTAGAGTACACTTAGGTTTATGGTTTTAGATTCATAATGTAATGGTTTTAACCCATTTTGTAGTATAAATAAGATGTATGAGGTATATTGAAGGATCATATTTTATCTGTCTGTCTTGGAGAGAGAATTTTGTGTCCTTTTTAAGAGAGAGAGAGAGAGAGTATCATACTTTTTGTTAGAGTTTGTATTTTGATGAGAGTTCTGGAGATCAAATGGAGTTAATGCTAAGATGTAATTGAGGGTCAAGTCACAAGCTATGGATATTAGTGCGATGTTGGTCAGCCTCACACATTATATGATGTAATTCATGCAACACTATTTTGATGAAGAAGAAGAAATAAGAAGAAGATATTTGTGGACGTAGCCTCGGGGGGGTGAACTATGGTAAAACCCTATGTTTCAATGTGCCCGAATTCTTTACTTAATTCTACAATTATGTTTAAATGGTTAGATGAATGAATGGGTTTATTTGTAGTGTGCACTAGAATATGTATGCATAATGATTATTATGAATGAATGAAACAATATGTTTTATGAATGGTATGATAGAATGCATGTTTAAGTATAAATATACGTAAAATAACATCCCCAACCCCTTCCATGACTGCAGACTTATGCGTCCTACAGTCACCCATAAACCATCTCGAGTGAGACTATGTTGTGCACTATGTGCATGGTGTAGCCTTCTGGTTTACCATAAGGATCGATGGTGAACGAGGCTTTTTTAGAGAATTAAGATAGAAACCAGGTCAGCCCATACATCCAACAGGAACAAAACAATAGGAAAGATGGAATCTATGTTTTACTCACCCGAAATATGTCTCACGCATCATAACTATTTGGAGTGGAAGCCAATGATTATACTTATTCTCAAAGGTATAGGATTATTCCAAATTACCATGGAAATAGAAGTAGAGATTGATTTATCCAATGAGAAAAATGACTTTCTCAATAGACAAGATATGGCCATAGGATATATTTGCATGTTCGTTTCTCCTAAAATTTTCCATCAAGTAGGTGATGAATCACAAGACTCAACTCCAAACGAATTGTGGACCAGATTTGAGGTTCTGTTCAGGAATTAGGAAGATTGTGAATATTGCATGAAAAAGGTTGACAAGATAGATCCAGTAGAAAATCCAGTGGAAGATCAATACTCTCAATTTGAAGAGCCTTCTACATGGGTATATGCACAACTTTTTGTTCCATTCATTGAAGATGATGTCTACTCCATTTTATATATATTTTCTGAATCACATACAAAAGATATCATCCATGCATATCAGAAGCCACATGAAGACACATTTTCATGCGGAATTCATGCATCTCAGGAGCCACATACAGAGACTCCCATGCATGCATCTCACGATCTAAAACATGGGTCACGCACATCAGATTCAATTCTGACATTTTTTTAGCAGAATTTCAAGAAAAAATTGGATATTTGAATTCCTCTTGGAAAAATACCCAATTTTAAAAACAAAAATCGTCCAAAATGGATTCGAGAAATGAAGTTATGAGTTTTTTAAAATCAACAAATTTTCATAATTTTTTCTAGGAACAGAGGCACGATTTTCAAAGTTCCATCCAAACTTCACATAGTATGGGATTTTGATCATCTTCTTTACAATAAGACAAAGTGGATATATATGGAAATCTCATTGATGCATCTACTTCATCAGATCTATACAAACATATACCTCTTCAACAAAATATTCACCAAGCATAGGCTTGCACATTTGCAAGGTCTCCTTGGAGTGAATAACATAGTTGCTTAGCAAGTTCCCCTTTTTTTAATCTTTTGATTCATTGTACTTTGGTGGGGGGGTTTCTTATAAGGTTTTCCCTCAATCCTCACTTTTTAATTGTTTCATTCTTAGATGCATTGTTCAATGGGTAACTAACATGGCCTTTGTTGTTGGGATCCATTCATCATGCACACCCTAATAGTGCTCAAGGGGGCATTGGAGATATTACACACTCACCTAGAATTATTTTCCTAAATTTAATAGTCCAATGTCGAGAAACTTCCTTAGATGAGGATATTCTCTCTAGAGAATATTCCCCTATAAAATAGGATGTTCCTCTTCAATTCAGAGTCAATTACACTCAGTTAGACTATTGGAAGTCATGCATGCATGCATGGAAACCTCAGTTTTATCACCAATATTTTCATGTGTTTCTCTCACTTCAACATGTGTGACTAAATTAATTGATGATTGCATGGATCAATTAAATAGGATTTGGTGGCAATTCACTCCTGTGTATGTCAGTGAGTGTCTAGATATCTCTATATCACTACTATGTCACATTAGTTATGCATGTATCCTATATCTATTGTAAATTATTCACTCTTTGTGTGTGGAATACATATAATAGAAATTCTTTTATTATTTTCTCCATTTTTGTCTCCTTTCTTCATTCACCATCACAAGTTGTGTATGTTTCATTGTTAGCTAGATCTTCTATGAAGGTATCTCATAAAATCTACAGTGGAAACATAAGTATAAACTTACAGAACCTTATTGTGAATTTTTTCAGCCAGTAACCTGGTTTTCAAGAAAAGTCTGTGTCCATTTATGCCAGTAAATTGGTTTTCACAACTGGACTTATTTTATCTTTACTGTTTTATTTTTTTATTTATTCCTTAAATTATCCTAATCTACTTGAATAAAGACAAATTTCTCTTCAAGTGTAGGAATATTTTCAATGGATCCATGTGCATAATATAATTACAAGCATACTCATATTCAAACTTGAAAAATATACTTTAAGAGATACCAGAACGTGAGGGTCAGTTGCTCTAATGGAGATGGTGACAAGAATTGTTGAACAATGAAATGGTGAGGCATGATGATTTCTTGGAACCATGATTCAATGTAGTATTTTCCTTCTCAGTTCTCTTCTTCAGTTGTCATGCCATGAATTTATCCAAAAGTGTCCTCGTCAAAATTTTGAATGTACAAAGGGTTTGGGTCTGGTGACAAGGATGCAAGGAATTATTTGATTTTTGGCTTTAATGTCTTCTCCCCCTTGTATAATGGCCATGATTCTTTGAGCTCTACTTCATGCTGATAAGGATAACTAGAAGAAACTTCTAGGTCCCCATCCTATGGACTATGTTCGTGGATATTTTGGTCTTATACAGTTTTTTGAGATGCAAACTCCTCCTTGGTGACGATTTTGAACTTCGAAAAAGGATTCAAGAAGGTCCTTGTGGTGGAATGCCCTCCCCTACTCAACAATTTCTTTTCTAGATATGGTGGGCTTGGAGAAATTTCAACAAGAGAAACAGTAATAGGAGTAACAACCTAAGCTTGAGTTGAGCTTTTTAGACTTGTGGGGTGGGTTGTATTAGTGGTATGTTTTTCAAATTGGTTTTAGGTTTGGGATATTTTTTGGGGTGAAACTCTCCTAGATCTCAGGTGTACATCATTACATTCAATAGGGGAGATGCGGTGGGTGGGAAAAATAGGTGTTTTTAGTTTGTTGAGTTGCTTTATTGTTTGGACTTGGGTTAGGTTGTAGAGGCGGTTGGGGTCGTAGGGGAGGATTACTTGGTGAATAATTTGAAGGGAGTTGCAGCCATTGTTGTTGTATGGGTAAATGAGTTTGCATTGGGAATTGTCCCCCTTGAAAAGGAGATCCTTTCCATCCTTGAGACCATGGAAAGGTTTGATTCAATTGATATGGCCACTGTGACCATGGTGTGGAATACTAAATCTGCGAAGAATTATGAAACTGCCATGGAGTTACAGGGTATTGAATTTTCTACGGAACTTGTTGAGGATTATACATGTTATTCCAAGTATTGAAAAGTGAGGAGGGATCTTGATTTATACCCAAAGGGAAGTATTTACATGGCATCTTAGAAGAAATGAAATAGGCTTGTTCAACCTCCTTGTTGGTTTCTTGGAACAGTGCTTTCAATCCTAGAAGTGATGGGTGTAAGTTTTAAACCTGTGAAGTAAAGCAATGCATATAGATTCTTAAGCAAAACAGAATTTAATCAATGGCTCATACACATAGTACACAGAGATTTATACCGTAAACCCTCAACCAGGGAAAACTTCTCGTATATTTATTATATTGAATTTCACCACTCACCATACAATATATACAATGTTTTTAGGTATTCCGTAGATACCAAAACCCTAATCCCTTAATCGGAGATTAATTTAGAAAACCGCTAAAAATAGCAAAAAATTGCCTAAAACAATTTTTTTGGGGCGTTGCCCTGAATGCTGCACGTAACCAGGGGGGGGGCATACCTTCCCCCCCCCTAGGAAGCACCCGACACACATGAAATGAAGAGAAATACTAGAGGGATCATCAGACACGGTTTTTGAATCTGACGTGCCCACACACGCACATGCAAAGAATATAACACATACCCAACATTCTCCCACTTGTTGTTTTGTTTGCATCCAAAGGTCCACAGGATTATATAGTCAACAATCCAGGGAAGAAAATGCCCATTGTTACTCTACACCAGGAGAAATTTTCTATGCTCACAAACTTTTTCAATGAATCTGCAACATTCTTCAAAGTGTCAACCTTTTTCAGCAACACCTTCTTTTCCTCAACCATGTCTCTCACAAAGTGATATTGAACATCAATATGATTTGTCTTTGAATGATAAGTTAGGTTATTTACCAGGAATATTGCACTATGACTGTCACAATATAATCTCATTGCTTGTTGTACCAACCCAATACCTAAACACAATATCTGTAACCATACTACTTCCTTGCTTGCATGAGTGGCTACCATGTATTTATCTTCTGTAGTTGAGAGTGCCACTACAACCTATCTTTTTCTCATCCAACTGATTGCTCCTCCAAATAGGTTAAACACATACCCACTTGTAGATCCCCTATGATCCATATCTCCATCCCAGTCTATATCAACAAAGACATGTATGTAATATCCCTCGGCCGAACCCAAATGCAAGTGTAATCCAAGTATATTTAAGCTAGTGAGTTGTTTAGACATCATTTTTGTAATACACCTTTCATGGCATGGTGTGTGCATATACTGCGTAGTAAAGTGATGTAGTGTGCACATTTCTGGATAGCGCACATAGTAACTAAAGTGTGTGCAACCTTAAGAACAGCGGATACCGCGCACAGTAACTAAAGTGCACGCAATATTAAGGTCAGTGAACCTTTATGTATATGATATGAATTATAGGCTGGTGAGCCAGTATTATAAGACAGAATGATTATGTTTTAAAATTAGGCCAAAGCGCCTAGATCTTAAAGGCCAGCGCACCTATTTTGTATATTTCTCATGATTAATATAAAATACATCATTGCACGCATACCGACCATGATAAAAGATAAGGGGGACTACATTCCACCAGTTAGGGAAAGGGAGGGCCAAAAGCTAAGGAAAGGGCTAAGCGAGAGAGCCTAAGATGAAAAGGAATATTAAATTAATATTTTTTAGAACATAAAGTATGGATAATTATTTTATCCTAAGTCCTAAAGAAGGGGACAAGTGTATTAGAGAAGCTTCCAACATGACGAGTGTCAAGTTGGAGACATGCATACTTATTGTCGAGACTTATTTCCTTTGGGGGGGATCTTACCATTTTTTCTTTGACCAGAGTACCATTATTGGGGGGCAATCTTACCATTTTTACTTCGACCAGAGAACCATTATTGGGGGGGGATCTTACCATTTTTGCTTCGACGAGAGAACCATTATTGGGGGGGGAATCATCATCTCAACCATGAATCCATGAACATTTATTTGCACAGTCATCAAGCTATCCTCGTACTTTCCTATCACTATACATGAACCTGTTTTCGTGGCCATTTCTCTGGTTGGTGTACCTGTCAGCTTGGGAGAGGGATTGAAGAGGTGAGTTGTCAGGCCCGTGAGCAATTCTCTGAGTGAGAGAATTATTGGGGATCGATTTCCTGAAGGTGCTAAACTACAGCTACAGTGCTCTGAGACTTTCGGTCTGGCCTATTGCTGAAGCCCTGGAAGGGAAGTGGGGCAGTCGAAGGACTGTTGAGTAGAGAAGGGATACACTTCCTTGGGTGGGATAGTCATGTGAGGAATGAGAGGTTGTAGGTTGTCAGTTGAGTGAGCACCTGAAATGGAGTCTTTCCTATTGATCGTGAACCCTTAGCCTGGTTAGGAACCCCTTACCTGGGTGGAGTCTAGTGCCAGCTCAGGGGTGACTCACTGTTGAGAGTGATAAACAGTGTAGTCTAAGGCTGGGAGGTTCGTGGATGGTCTGAATGCAGTTGGTGACATTCTTACCAAGATAAGTATCAATTATGTGATGAATTTACATGCTACATTGTCATTCATGTGTTAATTTATCGGTTTTATGGCATGTGTTAGCATATCTATCTGTATGTTTTAGGGTATACCCCTATGTACGATGCATGTCAGTGATTACTGTTAATACAACCTGAAAATCGTATATTTATAGAATGAAACTATTTGTTTATGTTTTATATGTGAAGCTTCCACTAAAGTGTTTTATTTATATGTTTAATTGCATGCAGTTCAGTATGTATGTATGCATGTATGTGTATATACGTATTAAAAAAAAAGAAAAATTGTGTGACATACCTCAGTTGGATACTGGGTTGTTACCTTATGTTGTCAAAGCTAATTTAAGCATCTGAGTAGTGACATTCCCTAGCCTGTTGGTGGCTAGGGAAGTATGTTACAGTATGGTATCAGAGCGTTAGTTTTCAACACTGAGCCTGAATGGGCCAAACAAGTCAAATGGAGACAAGATTACAGTATGGTATACAATATATTTGTGTTCATGGAAAATTGAACTACCACGTGGCAGAATAATATGTAGGGATGTGCATGCTAAATTTAGCATTGCACGGAGTGCATACACATATTAAGGGTGCATGTGGTGTGCACGGTATGGTAAGGCACAGTGAAGTTTGATCGGTGCAAACACAGTATGAGTATGAGTTGTATCACTACAGTGCAGGCAAGGGTGCGCGTAGGTGATTGTGCACGGTAGCGATAGAGTATTCGATGGGGCATATAGAGTATTGCACATGGTAAGGCATATTGAACCTTAGCATAGTGCAATGCATAGAGCGAAATGCATGTGGAATATCTGAGTGCGATATAGAAACAGTGCGCAGTGGATATTGGTGCGCAACATAGAAGTAGTACATGCAAGTTATTGGTGCGACAAAGAGGAAAGGTATAGTAGATACAGGTGCATGGAAGCATGAAATTACCTTATAAAGTTTCTTTGCACAATAAATAAAGGTACACAAGTTGAATTTTATGTGCGCAAAATCGTCTGAAAGGCTAATTAAGACGACGAACCTGAGTTTAATATAAAATTTACATAATATTCAAAGAAAGAGGAATACACAATTGCATTGAAGTATTATTTAAAATGAGTCAAGAGAGTGAGATGAATTCTGAGTTTTATTCAGACAGTTGAAAGTGAAATATAATTTACAAGAAGACACTTAATATTAAAGGAAACAAGATTCATATCACCATCAGTTGGAATCTTGTCCTAAGCAGTACAAAATCCGCTACTGCGCTTATATATTCATTTAAAATCTTAAATTACAAAAGGGGATGATTCAAAATAGCAGTTGCCCTATTTAAAGAGGCCATACAAGAACAGGTCTATCATCTCCGAAGATTCCTTACCTCTGCTACCATATGTCCAAAAATCTCTGAAATATACTCAATTGTATTTGAGGGCTCATTTCAGCTTAGCTAGATCCTCCTTAAAAGAATCTAACCAGACCAATTGATTCTCTTCAGTCGCTTCAGCGATGGGTTCTTTCTTCTATCGTTTGATTTTTTTCTTCCTAACAGCTGGTATGTTCATAACCATATCTCTCATGATTGGATTTAGCCTGATTTCCAATCTAGAATCAGTAGCAAGTACTGTGTGAAATTTAGTCACCAATATTTCTGCGACTACCTTTTCCTTCATACTCGCAGGAAAATTTAGCATGTTGCCCAAATCACCAATCTCATTGAATTTAACTGGGTCCATATACCTTAGTTGTGTGGGCACTGAAATACTTGTGTAGAGATGAGAAGCTCGAACTAGTTTGGAGACTGCTCGTTGATGGATAAGATGATGCTTCCATACCTGAGAGTTGGTTATTATAGAGCCTCAATCATGAATCACTAGAAGACCTGCGCACAAGTACGATGGGTGCCATGCTCGGCTAATCCATTTAAAATGATTAAAATTTTTGATTTCGTTACATGGTGACATTCACCTAACTTCAAACAGTTGTGATGTACCGAGTGAATGAGACGGAGTGATCTAACTAGCCGTCACTCATCCCACGAATGGTGGATTTGACATATTGGAGCATGTGACATCAGAACTTATGAAAAATTGGTTTTGACAAACTGCCTTTCGCCCGATGTATATCTGTGGGATGATGTAGTTCTTGCTAAGTTCTCAAAACTTGGGTATTGTCTAAGAATTGTCATGGTGGCAACACCAAGAAATCAGAGAAGATAATTTTGATATATTTATTGAGCCGAAATAGTTCATATTTCTCATAGATTGTTGATTTAGTTAACCTAATCAGTTTTAATGGCTACACATTTTGCAGAATTAACAACAACTAGATTAGATCATATCAGTATTGAATCCATAGGAATGGAAGAGACGTGGAGAAATTACAGTCAACAAGATGAAAGAAGAGGGATGAATGTCCATTTGGACATTGAAGGAACAAACTCCAATGGACATGGAGAGCAAAGGGATGAAAGCCTAAATATGGTAGAGACCATTAAAAATTTGCAAAAAGGATGTCCAAAGCCATAAAGCTGATAATGAAAGGCTTATGAGAGCCAAAGAGAAGCAGGATGACTTCAACATGAAGTTATTCCAAAGTCTGAACAAAATAGAAAATAAATTGGAAAAACAAAGTGACTCAAGGAAATCTAGAAGTCACAAACCTTCGGATGAAAAAAAGAAATCAGGAAATGTTAGCGGACACCACCATCACTCCCCAAAGAATTCCAATAAAAGAGCAGGTAGTAGCACAAGTCCATCCCCTGTCAGACAGCATAAGAGGTCTGGGGTGGATGAACTACGAGGAGAAATGAACAAAATCAAACCTCCTACATTTGATGGTGAGCACAAGAAGGATGAAGATGAAAAAACATGGTTGTTGGGCATGAGAAAGTATTTTCAATTACACAATTATTATTTTCATGTAGAGGGTAGAATTTCCATCTATCAACTCAAAGGAAAGGCATCCATGTGGTGGGATCATCTTGTGCAGGTACAACACATTAAAGAGAAGAGCGTTACTTGGAGGGAATTTAAGAGATATTTTGAGAAGAAATACTTGACTAAGAGATAATATGACAAGAAAATGAATGCGTTATTTGAACTCAAGCTGGGAAGCATGACCATAGATGAATATGAAAGAAGATTCATAGAACTATTGAAGTGTGTCTCCTTCATCAAGGATGAGACAGTTAAAATTCAAAGGTATTTGAGTGGATTGCCAGCGTTCATCAATGAAAAAATACAGTATGATGATCCCAAGACATTGGAAGAGACCATAAGGTGAGCTAAATGTCTATATGATCAGTAGAAAGCAAGGCCAACTTTCCAAAAATCTTGGGAAGACAAAAATAAATTCAAGGTGGATCGGAGGAAGAAAGGATTTAAACCACCATTCTTCAGAAATAGTCCACAAGGACCACAAACTCCTAAAGAGCCCAAAATGATAGAGGCAGAAGGCCAAAGTCCAAGGCAACCACCTATTCAATGTTGGGGTTGTAAAGGAGATCATAGATTCAGAGATTGTCCTCACAGAGGTGAAAAAGGAAGGATTGTTTATAATGTACAGCAAGCTGAAACATTGGGGGACATGGGTAGAAATGTGCCAAGGATCTATGCAGCCCTGGATAACAAGAAAGCATAATATTAGTCACACATGATTGAAGTGGAAGGTATGATTAACAACCAAACCATTGCTATTTTAATTGATTCAGGAGCTAGTCATAGTTATATAGATCCTAAGATGGTAGAAAGTTTTCAATTGCCAAGAAGCAAGCATGGAAAATCTTGGTTGGTACAATTGGCTATAGGAGCCAAAAGAAAGGTTAATGAGATGGTTAAGTCATGTCTTATGGACATGAATGGACTGATCACCAAAGCAGATTTGAACATCTTACCTTTAGGTTCCTATGACTGTCTAATTGGGATGGATTGGTTGGACCCAAATCATGCTCTATTGGATTGTCCTAACAAAGAATTCACTTGCTTGGATGAAGAAGGGAACCAAAGGAAAGTGCAGGGAATTCCCAGGGCAGTAACCATTAGAGAAATTTTAGCATTGCAGCTGAAGAAATGTTATAGAAGAGGATGTCAAATATTTGCAGTTCATATGGAGGAGACACCTAAAGACAAGGTGCCAAATTTGGAGGATTATGCA
>ML781752.1:816576-832562 GCA_009831015.1 Picea engelmannii | reverse complement strand
AGAGTATATTCCTTTGCAGAATTGTATTATGCCTTGTTTATTACCGCCCCCGAGGGCACTGCAGTTATCTACACCAACACTTCCATCATCTTTTGTCAGAGTTACATCACACGAGCATGGGACATGCCCGCCTCATTTGTACGTAGTTGTATATTGTTACACACCTTATGGAAGGTCGGGTTCTATCGGTTCCTTTCTTCTCCAACAAATCGCTCTGAACGATCTCACTATTGCTCTCTCTTACAAACACATTCTCAGTAAAATAAACATTGATGGATTTCGGCTATACGTATGCTCCTAACCTCATCCATCAGGGGGCATCTGTTATCACTGAAATTTTGTCCGCACATGGCGAAAAGAACTCAACATCGTCAAACAGGAATGAAGTCATTCATAGCACTGAATTAATTTCACAGCATTGCAAAAGGGTCAAAAACTATACAAAGTAACCAAAAATTGAAGGGTGTTTTACAGAAGTTGGGTGTGCGCGCATATGCGCGGAACAGGAACGTACAATGCGCGCACGACGCGCGGTTGTTGGCGCAAAAACCTGCGCACCTGCTAAATGACTCATTTATGGAATTGGTTGGCCTCCCAACCACTAATGGATCAGCTCCCAAGCCGATTTGACTCCCAAATCTGAGCTGAATCCGCATGGTAGGCTGGTCAAAGACCTAATTAAGCCCTAAAGAGCCCCTTTTCACACCTCAAAGGGGTTACATAATCACCCAATGCTATGCTATATAAAGCCATGAAGAAACATCATTTTCTGAAGGAATTTCATGTAATGTTATGTTGCTTAGATTGTTTTAAGGACTCACTCCTTGACAATAACACATTAGCACCATTTCATTGAGCCATTCACCTCTCCATGGAGTGAATGTGCTTGGAGTTCTTTCACCATCATTCTCATTTTCTTATTGTAAGGAGAGCAAGTTTGTGAGGGCCTCAAGAGCCTTCCATTGGAGAAAGAAGGGACTCATAGTCCCCTTCCTTCATTGTGCTTTGATTTCATCAATTGATCAGCCTAAAAGCATTGGTGATATTGGTCTTTTTGTGTTTTTATTTCTTTATCCATATGCTCATAGTTTTAGTTTGTTTTAATTTAATTCTTGTTTATAGTTTTGTTGTTCTTTTCCTAACCCTTTCCTCTACAGCTGTCATGCTCAGGAAGACCCAACTGGGCATGTAAGCACCCTTTATTTGCTCACTAAGTGACGAATTGGGTGCAAACACCAGTTTATGAATGAAATGATAGAGATTAAGTAGAAACCAGGAGAATCAGTCTGGGAAGTGGACCAGACGTTCAAGAGGATAAAAGGTAAGTTAAAGTACATTATTATTGATACGAAGCATAGACATTTGTTTGTTAATTCTCTGTTGCCACACTTGAAGTATCCTTTGAGAAAACAAAAATTTCAGAGCCAGGTTGAGGCTCTACAAGTAGCATTACAGTTATAAGAAAACTAGTACAAGCATACAGATCCATCTATGGAAGATTTGAAGCAAGATCTGAAGAACTTAACATTACAGTTGAATCAAAATAAAGGAAAGGAGAAAAGAGAAGATGTTTGGTGTACAATGTGCAGGACAAAAGACCATCACAAGAATGAATGTCCATTATTTGTGCAATATATTAGAGTGGGTATTCCAAACCATTTAGCTTCAGGAGGACCATGGTCTGAGATTTTCAAAACACATGGGAATGATCCCTATCATTTCCCCTTGATGTAGAAGTATCAGAAAGTATCAAAGAACACATTTTGTAACTTTTGTAATTCAAATGAACATGAAGACAAGGACTGTAGAACCTTGGAGATGATGAAAGAAAGGATTGTAGATACATACAGGGTATACGATGAACATGTAATAGGACAATATGTGTATCATCCTCTGTATAAGAACATGCAATAGTCATACTATAACAATGTGCAACAACCATAGTATAATCCCATGCAACAATTTGCAGCACAACCACAATATAATGCATAGCAATTTAAGGGGAAACAACAGTATAATCCTGCAAAGTAGTGCGCAACACCACCAAATTACAATAATGTACATCCATAGTATAACCAAGGACCTTAGAATAATACAATGCACGTAGATAATCAAGGAAACGGAAGAGGCCATGGAGGAAGAGGCTTTGGAGGAGGTCGAGGACCAGTTGTTTTTCATAACTATCAGAAACTAGGGAACTATGCAAGAGATTTCCCATAGCCACCTGCGACATTTATGTATTTTCACACATCAAACCATGAAACAAAAGACTTTCCAACACTTTTGACAAAAATATAGGACAAGAGGAACCAGACAAATCAGAACTTACAATGGATTGTTGTGGAAAATAGAGAAGGGGATGGTAATAAGATCAACATAGTTACTAGAGGTGGAGCTAAAACAGAAAAATATCCATCCAGGAAGGATTGGGACCAATACCAGTGGGTCAAGAAGAATACAACACCTGAAAAAAAAATTGATGCATGCAAAGAAAAAGATATATCCCAAGAAGCTCAGCAAGAGATTTTGAATGAAAATATTGTGTCTAATTCAGGAACAAAGCTAGTAGATGATATACCAATGTATGAAATGCCTCCATTATTTGATCATACCAACAAAGAGAAGCCTTCAGAGCAAGTGAGTAACTTAAGAAAATTTTTGGGATCATGTGTAAAATTGTTGAATGATAGAAATTATTTACAAGTACTACAAAGTTTGCTAGAAAAGTATCATCCAAGGGAAGAAGGGGTAAAGAAAGTGAATCAGTTCTGTAAGAAGAGAAGAACAAGAAGGTAATTCATATTGAATGCCAACATGGGAGATTTAAACATGGGGATATCATACTAGACTTAGGGTATGAAGTCAATGTTCTTCCAAATAATACATGGGAAGCTATGGGAGAACCTCAACTGGGGTATTCACATATTCAGTTGAGGTTGGAAAATCAAAAAAGAGTGGTTCCAATTGGTAGGTTGAAGGATATTCTAGTAGATCTATATGGTGTGTGCAGTATGGAATATTTTTAATTAATTGACATAGTAGATAATACTTCACCATATCCAACATTATTGGTTATGGACTGGGATTTTGATAACTGGACTATTATCAAATTGAATACAAGAAAGATGATCTTTGAATAAGGGGAATATAGATTTATTGCCCCATTAGATCCCTCAAAAAGAGGAAGGTATGTGGAACCTGGGACAAACAATATTATTACAAAAGATTTCAATTAGTTATACAGAACTACCACGTGTGAAGAGGATTATATCAACCCAACTGTAGATGGCATGCTCAGTTGGAAGAGTATTAGTTCTTATGCTTCAGACTCTGACACGAGACTGGAAAATTGGCAGCAATGACACATGCTCTGAGATGGATTGGTTCAGAGGTAAGAGAGCCTCCTACTTTTTATGGTTTTAATGTCTTAGAATAAATTTTAATGAAGTTTTAGGTAGGCGTTATGGAAAATCAGAGATTACCAGCATTAGATATTTCTTTAAAAGCTACACCTGTGGGATGGTGGGGTATACACAAGGATAAGATCAACAATTGGTTTAAGTGTAAAAGGTTATTGTGCATCGGATTCGACGCGGAACAGGAGCATAGATATGAGGAGAAATATTAGGGATTTAGACAACCTAAAGAACATGTAGATAGATGCATGGTTAAATGGAGATTAGTATCACAAGAAGAATGGCCACGCCATTTCATTCACACACTAGAAGAAATTTGAAGGAACCGGTACAAAAAATAGGAACAACGCAGAGAAACTACGAACTAGAAAGAAACACAGAAGAATTTTGTAGTTACATTTTCCTTTGAACATGAAATTCCAAAGATAGATACAGCATTGAAAGTAGTAAGAGACGAGATATTTGAAGAACCAGAATTTGAAATAGTCCTAGCATATCAAAACCAACATAGATAGACTGTCAGACAACTATTACCTTGTTATCATGTCACAGAAGAAGAAGATCCAGTAGAAGATAATTTGTGCAATATATAGATCCCAGAAATGGAAGGTGAAAGGGAAGTAGAAGGCTGGAAGCTATATTTAGAATATTATGATGCACCATTAAAGATTAAAAAAGGTAAATATTGGAACTGCATAAACCCAAAAGATGGAAAGTATTGGATATTATTGGGATAATCAGACAATAGAAAGGATCACAAAATTACTGCGCGAATAGAGTGAGTTATTGCCAACGACATTCTCAGAGATGAATGGATTAGAAAAAGATATAGGAGAGATGAAAATCCCTTTGAATCCAGAATCCAAACCTATCATACAAAGGCCTTGCAGATTGAACCCAATATACAAAGAGAAAGTGAAGACAGAAATTGACAAAATGATAGAAGCTCCTATTATAGAACCTTTGGAAGAATAAGAATGGATCAACCCTATGGTGGTGAAGGAAAATAAGCAAGGAAGGATTAGGATTTGTGTAGATTTGCGAAAATTAAATGATGATTTCCTACATGATCCTTTTCCTACCACATTTACAAAGGAAGTTTTGGAGAATGTAGGGGGTCAAGAAGCTTATTCTTTTACAAATGGATTCCTGGGATATCATCAGATAAGGATTTCACCAGAAGATAGACAAAACTACATTTGCTACAGATTGGGGATCATTTCAGTATATAGTTATGCCATTTGGATTGAAAAATGCACCAACAATTTTTTCAAGGGTAGTAGTAGCAGCTTTTAAGGACTTCATTCATAAATTTTTGGAGGTTTACTTGGATGATTGGACAATGTTCAGTTTTTTGAAGGGTCATGTTGAAGTACTAAGGCTAATGTTGGACAGTTTCATACAGTGTCAGATATCATTGAATATCAAGAAGTGTATTTTCAGCGCACCTTTTGGTATTTTTTTAGGACATGTGGTGTGTAAAGAGGGTCTACTAGTTGATCATGTTAAAATCATTGTCATAGTTAACTTACCACCACCAAAGTTAGTGAGCCAGTTGAAGTGTACATTGGGCCATATAGGATACTACAGGAATTTCATAAGAGGATATGCACAGATTATTGTGCCAATGGAGAATTTGTTGAATAAGGACACTAAGTATCAGTGGAATGATGAATGCCAACAGAGTTTGGATATTTTGAGGGAAAATATGGTAATTGCGTTGATTTTAGTATTTCTAGATTGGGATAAATAATTTCATGTGCATGTGTATGCATTTTCAATAGCTTAGGAGCAATATTAACCCAACCAGGAGAAGGTGATATAGATCACCAAATTGCATTTTCAAGTAGCAATTTATTTGATTCATAACAGAACTACAACACTAGATAAAGAGAAGGATTATCTATGGTGTATGCTTTGCAGAAATACAGACATTACTTGTTGGGAAAAAATTTCAATATGTTCACAAATCATTCATCTCTGAGATACTTAGTCAATAAGCAAGTGTTGGGGGGAAGGATATGCATATGGCTACTTTTGTTCCAAGAATTTTATTTTTAAGTTGTGGTAAATCCTAGAAGATTGAATGCAGGACCAGATCACTTATCCAAAATAAATAATGGAGAAGAACCCATTAACTTGGAGGACAACTTTCTAGATGCACAATTTTTTTTCAGTACAGATAGTTGATGAGTATGTTGTTGATATCATTGAGTTTTTGAGTACATGCTTTGCACCAAAGGAATTTAACATTGCACAGAAGAAGAATTTGGTAATCAGAGCTACACATTATCAACTGATTGCAGGTCATTTATAAAAACTTGGTGAAGATAACATCTTGAGGAGATGTGTGATGGAGCATGAAAGGACTATCATTTTAGCAGAGTCACGTGAAGGGATTGTTGGAGGGAATTACATAGGAAAAGATATCGCGTAGAAGGTACTGAACAAAGTATTATTGTGGCCAACAACTCACAAGGATTCAAATGAATATTGTCAGAAGTGTGATGTCTATTAGAGAGTTGGGAAGCCATCTAGGAGGGATGAAATTCCATTGAGACCTCAGGTTACTTTGGAAGTATTTGATAAGTGGGAAATAAATTTTGTAGGTCAAATCAATCCACCAACAAGAAGATCAGGAGCTAGATATATTATTAAAGTGACATAATACTTGACCATATGGGTTGAGGAAGCACCAGTAAAGGATTGAAGTGCAGAGACAACAACAAACTTTTTATTTTAACACGTAGTGACAAGGTTTGGATGTCCAAGAATATTGATGAGTGATCAGGGGAATCAATTTATTAAAAACACAATCAAGGAAAAGATTGAATATTTTAAGATAAATCATCAGAAGAGCACTCCTTATCACCCTCAAGATAATGGAATAGTGGAATCCTTTAACATGATTTTGGAGAATGCCTTGACAAAGATTTGTAATGTGAACAAAGATGATAGGGATTTGAAGGTACCAACAATACTTTGGGCTTCTAGAACTATCTACAAGAAGCTAACAGGGAAGACACCCTTTAGATTGGTGTATGGACACGAAGCAGTAGTTCCCTTAGATTATTTGATACCAAGTCTTTTCATTGCAACAATTACAGATATGATAGAAAGAGGTGTAGTGCAGGAAATATTGGCTCAACTAATGGAATTAGAAGAAGACATAATCATAGCAGGTTTCCATCAGGAGGTACAAAAAGAAAAAGATAAAGCATGGCATGATATACATATCAAGAAGAAGAATTTTAAGGAAGGAGATATGGTTATCCTCTATGACAATAAGTATTTGCAGCACCCAAGGAAGCTTAGAATGCATTGGCTAGGGCCATATCAGATAAAGTATGCCACATATGGAGGTGTTGTATAGTAGCAAGATTTAGCAGGCAAGGAATTTCAAGGACTGGTGAATGGTAGTCAACTGAAACTGTATAGGGACAATTGACCCACTAACCCTCAGTAGTTGTAGTGAAACAAGTATACTTGTACATATTGTAAATAGTAGGAGTCAAAAGAAGAAAAATGAAGACAAAAGTAGAAAAATGAAGAAAAATCCAAAAAGAAGTAGTTAGAAGAATAAGTGCTAGACAGATAATTAAGGATGACAGTACGCATTAGATAGAAATTCAAGGAGATGAGAAATTAATATACTATGTGTAGGATGACTGAAATAACATTCCTAGAAATATCTATAATAGTCAGGAAACAAAAAACTGATCACCGAAAAAATGAGGCACGAAACGAATATTTATGAAGTGTGCATAGTAAGCTTTGGAACATTTATGATAGTTAATGAAGTGTGCCTAAAAAGTTTTGGAGAATTTATGACAACACTTTAGAAGAAAAATTAGGGTTCGACAAGCCTCATTGTAAATTTGAGCGAATGTAGAGTTAAGAAGCGAGAAGTGAAAGAACACACAAGCGATTTAGCAGACGAAAAGTGAGATTTTTTATGCAAACCCATCTAGATTCCAACATTGGCACCACCCAAAATCAGAGCACCAAGCTACATGTCGAGACGAAGCCACAGGAAAAACAGATCATCACCAGAGCCAACAATGGAGGTCGAAAACCTTACACAAATGGAGGGAGTGGTGGATGTCGATGCCATTCCTTCCCTAGAAACAACAAGCTCTACATTGGTCAAAGAGAAAAAAAAAACAAATGCAATTTGATCCACCAAGAACAATAGTAGAGACAAACCCGACACAAGAAGTGATTCAACCCACAGAAGCAGTAGAGGAGGAGAGGATTGAGTCTGATGAGCCAAGGGATCAACCTAGCACAAAATAAACACAACAAGAACAAATATTGATTGAGGAAGTTACATTGTAGCAGGAGTTTGGCAGAGAGGAATAGGAGGAAGAGCACACACATCAGGAAGTAGGGCCTTCTAGTGTACCAATAAAGGGGAAAGGTAAACAACAGGTCCAGAGATCCCCGCACAAGTAGCCAAAGGTAACCATTTTGTTACCATGCATACTAGCAGGGGTAAATTTTTTTGCATACTTACTTGGATGCATAGATAGACTACGTTATTCATATCATGATGTAAGGGATATAGATAAGTTCCCAGAGTTTTCACATGAGGTATACTTATAAAGCATAAGGTTTAGAATGAAGGGAGTTCCCATAATGGAGCCTAAGAAGTGGATACAAGGGTTATACAACACAGGCATCATGAACCTACTTGAGATCCTACACTTTGGCAGGGGTAGGGAAGTAAATAACTATGTCAAGCAGTTACTGGTAGTCATGCATGGAGGCATTTTTTGGTTGGATACAGAAGTATCCATAGACATTGATTTGATAGCATAGATAGCAGGTCTTCCCACCAATGGTGATCCACCTATGCAATACCTTGATGATAAGACCAAGGAGAATGCCTTGGAAGAAGAGATTAAACAAACATATGGTACATAAAGAGGATCTAGGGGGATCATCATCAATAGGATTAGTGAACCATCAACAAGACTAGCCACAAAACTAATGGCTTGTAAACTACTCAGAAATTGTCGCAAGGAGGAAGTGCCAGAAGGCATTATAGAAGCAACCGCACAGTGCGTGAAGGGAACTGTATTAAGTTGGAGCCAATATTTATTAAATTTATTTTCAGATGATTGTAAGGATGCACAAGACATTGGGATAGAATTCCACTACTCATAGTTTATTATTTTGATTGCATTAGTGGGTTGGAAGCACCCCAAATAGACCATGTTTCTTCATAGAACTGGAAGGTGCTACACACCACAGTACGAATCATTATGGAACACCACTATTGCAAAAGACATAAAAAAAACTACCAACATATTCAAGACATACCTTGAAGAAATCCAGGAGAAGGTGGAAGAGACTTGGAGGATCGCACCAGAGGTGGTGGAAGAGTACAAAATGAAAGCTAACTTTAAATCCTCGTGACATAATATGTGGATTCAGGAAAAAAGGGATCCATCAAAGGAGTGGTTGTAGATGAGGTACTGCACCATAGAAGAATAATTTTAGTGGGTGATGAAATAATGGCAAGAAGAATGAAATATTTCAGTCCAACAAGAAAATGATAAGCATCCAGCCAAGGAAAAACAACCAATAGAAGCAGGTTCATCTCAAGAAAAAAGTACCCCATCTCTTAATACAAGGAGCACAACATAGAGTAAGAATAAAACAAGGGGGAGCACAGTAGAAAAAAATAATACTATCCCCAGGACGGTCACACAAAAAAAGGACCATGCAGTTGCTATTAATGGCTCAACACAGAAGAAGGACAACGTCCCTACGGAGGAGGAATAGGGAGGAGGGGACATACTAGATACCCAAGGAAAAAAACAACCAACATAGTCAAGGACATCAAAGAGACCATTTGTACAAATATGTGGCGCACGCAAGAATATTAAAGCGCATAAGGAAGTTCTAGAATATACCATAACCGAAGACGATGCATAACTAGTCACAGAGAAAGTTCAAGACCGCACCGCCAAAGAATATGAGGAGGCAGAAAAACATTGGGAAATGATAATGTAAGAGATTAAATATGTAATAAATGTATTAGATAATATATGCTTGAAGAAGGCCCAAAATGAGGATACAATACAACAACAAACAACGAAGAGTGAGGAAACAACAGTGCAGATAACAACATTGGTCAGTGAGAGTTTTAATCTAGCTAAAGAAATGTTGTGAATAGATGAGGACTTGGTGTAGAGACAATTTAAGGACATAGAAAAGATGGAATTGGTATTAAAAAAGATACCAAAAAATTCCTTATATAGGCTACAGATGAGTGTAGTGCAAGAAGTTCAGTCTAGGGAGAGGACAGATGCAACAAACCTAGAGATAGCCAGGGAATCTAAGGAAGTACTAGAGATCGTTCTCACAGAGGTGTGACTGGAACATGAAGAAGAAAAATGTAGTGCAAATATATTGGAGGAAATACTTGAAGAATTCTTTCAGACAATTCCAGAGAGCACATTAGCAGGGGAAATCAACGCAGAAGAGAAGCTACATAAGATCGCACAGGCAATGGATGGGTACACGCAAGAGATAAGAGAATTGGTGGAGAAGATAACACCAACCACACCTTCAAATCTTAGAAAATAAAGAGAGTAGAAAGCTATATAACAAACAGAGTACATTTCTCTAACAATTAAGGAGATAGAAGGACTTTATGAAAAAACTGTGCAACTTTGGACAAGCTTGACAGAGGATGATAGGATCCAGCAGTATGAGCAAAAAGAAGAGAATATGAAAGTTGCAGTTCAGGATTTCAAGCAATGGTAGAAGACAATTCCCATATTGAAGAGACTCTGAGATGTATGAGAAATGAAGAACCTACATATAGAAGTGAGTAACATCTAAGAGGAAAGGAAAACTAGACAGGATCAGCTGGATCCCCTGCAATTGAAAGAAAAAAAAATGATAATAGTGTTGGAAATGGAGAAAGCTAGAATGGAATAGACACACATAGAAAGAATACAAGTGTTTAAGGAGAAAGTTACATCGGAGGTCATGGATACCCTCATAGAGAAGAATGTGCAGATGAAGGAAAAAGAAGATGAACTAACAAAGAAGTTCCAGTATTTGCAGAGATTAGTTCAGGAGGCACTCACGACCTAAGTGGCTCGAGGTAAGCCATAGGTTAATGTTGGGGGCCTTTTAAAGCAGGATATTTTGGGAGTTAAACATAGTAAGAGAGTCAGAGTGGGACAAAGGAAAAAATGCACACCGAAAAAGAAGGAATACTAGCGTGACAGAGGGAAAAGGAAGAAGCGCATTGAGAAAGAAGGAAATCAAATCAAGGATAAATACTAACCGTGGAATGTGGGAAACTAGAGTACACTTAGGTTTATGGTTTTAGATTCATAATGTAATGGTTTTAACCCATTTTGTAGTATAAATAAGATGTATGAGGTATATTGAAGGATCATATTTTATCTGTCTGTCTTGGAGAGAGAATTTTGTGTCCTTTTTAAGAGAGAGAGAGAGAGAGTATCATACTTTTTGTTAGAGTTTGTATTTTGATGAGAGTTCTGGAGATCAAATGGAGTTAATGCTAAGATGTAATTGAGGGTCAAGTCACAAGCTATGGATATTAGTGCGATGTTGGTCAGCCTCACACATTATATGATGTAATTCATGCAACACTATTTTGATGAAGAAGAAGAAATAAGAAGAAGATATTTGTGGACGTAGCCTCGGGGGGGTGAACTATGGTAAAACCCTATGTTTCAATGTGCCCGAATTCTTTACTTAATTCTACAATTATGTTTAAATGGTTAGATGAATGAATGGGTTTATTTGTAGTGTGCACTAGAATATGTATGCATAATGATTATTATGAATGAATGAAACAATATGTTTTATGAATGGTATGATAGAATGCATGTTTAAGTATAAATATACGTAAAATAACATCCCCAACCCCTTCCATGACTGCAGACTTATGCGTCCTACAGTCACCCATAAACCATCTCGAGTGAGACTATGTTGTGCACTATGTGCATGGTGTAGCCTTCTGGTTTACCATAAGGATCGATGGTGAACGAGGCTTTTTTAGAGAATTAAGATAGAAACCAGGTCAGCCCATACATCCAACAGGAACAAAACAATAGGAAAGATGGAATCTATGTTTTACTCACCCGAAATATGTCTCACGCATCATAACTATTTGGAGTGGAAGCCAATGATTATACTTATTCTCAAAGGTATAGGATTATTCCAAATTACCATGGAAATAGAAGTAGAGATTGATTTATCCAATGAGAAAAATGACTTTCTCAATAGACAAGATATGGCCATAGGATATATTTGCATGTTCGTTTCTCCTAAAATTTTCCATCAAGTAGGTGATGAATCACAAGACTCAACTCCAAACGAATTGTGGACCAGATTTGAGGTTCTGTTCAGGAATTAGGAAGATTGTGAATATTGCATGAAAAAGGTTGACAAGATAGATCCAGTAGAAAATCCAGTGGAAGATCAATACTCTCAATTTGAAGAGCCTTCTACATGGGTATATGCACAACTTTTTGTTCCATTCATTGAAGATGATGTCTACTCCATTTTATATATATTTTCTGAATCACATACAAAAGATATCATCCATGCATATCAGAAGCCACATGAAGACACATTTTCATGCGGAATTCATGCATCTCAGGAGCCACATACAGAGACTCCCATGCATGCATCTCACGATCTAAAACATGGGTCACGCACATCAGATTCAATTCTGACATTTTTTTAGCAGAATTTCAAGAAAAAATTGGATATTTGAATTCCTCTTGGAAAAATACCCAATTTTAAAAACAAAAATCGTCCAAAATGGATTCGAGAAATGAAGTTATGAGTTTTTTAAAATCAACAAATTTTCATAATTTTTTCTAGGAACAGAGGCACGATTTTCAAAGTTCCATCCAAACTTCACATAGTATGGGATTTTGATCATCTTCTTTACAATAAGACAAAGTGGATATATATGGAAATCTCATTGATGCATCTACTTCATCAGATCTATACAAACATATACCTCTTCAACAAAATATTCACCAAGCATAGGCTTGCACATTTGCAAGGTCTCCTTGGAGTGAATAACATAGTTGCTTAGCAAGTTCCCCTTTTTTTAATCTTTTGATTCATTGTACTTTGGTGGGGGGGTTTCTTATAAGGTTTTCCCTCAATCCTCACTTTTTAATTGTTTCATTCTTAGATGCATTGTTCAATGGGTAACTAACATGGCCTTTGTTGTTGGGATCCATTCATCATGCACACCCTAATAGTGCTCAAGGGGGCATTGGAGATATTACACACTCACCTAGAATTATTTTCCTAAATTTAATAGTCCAATGTCGAGAAACTTCCTTAGATGAGGATATTCTCTCTAGAGAATATTCCCCTATAAAATAGGATGTTCCTCTTCAATTCAGAGTCAATTACACTCAGTTAGACTATTGGAAGTCATGCATGCATGCATGGAAACCTCAGTTTTATCACCAATATTTTCATGTGTTTCTCTCACTTCAACATGTGTGACTAAATTAATTGATGATTGCATGGATCAATTAAATAGGATTTGGTGGCAATTCACTCCTGTGTATGTCAGTGAGTGTCTAGATATCTCTATATCACTACTATGTCACATTAGTTATGCATGTATCCTATATCTATTGTAAATTATTCACTCTTTGTGTGTGGAATACATATAATAGAAATTCTTTTATTATTTTCTCCATTTTTGTCTCCTTTCTTCATTCACCATCACAAGTTGTGTATGTTTCATTGTTAGCTAGATCTTCTATGAAGGTATCTCATAAAATCTACAGTGGAAACATAAGTATAAACTTACAGAACCTTATTGTGAATTTTTTCAGCCAGTAACCTGGTTTTCAAGAAAAGTCTGTGTCCATTTATGCCAGTAAATTGGTTTTCACAACTGGACTTATTTTATCTTTACTGTTTTATTTTTTTATTTATTCCTTAAATTATCCTAATCTACTTGAATAAAGACAAATTTCTCTTCAAGTGTAGGAATATTTTCAATGGATCCATGTGCATAATATAATTACAAGCATACTCATATTCAAACTTGAAAAATATACTTTAAGAGATACCAGAACGTGAGGGTCAGTTGCTCTAATGGAGATGGTGACAAGAATTGTTGAACAATGAAATGGTGAGGCATGATGATTTCTTGGAACCATGATTCAATGTAGTATTTTCCTTCTCAGTTCTCTTCTTCAGTTGTCATGCCATGAATTTATCCAAAAGTGTCCTCGTCAAAATTTTGAATGTACAAAGGGTTTGGGTCTGGTGACAAGGATGCAAGGAATTATTTGATTTTTGGCTTTAATGTCTTCTCCCCCTTGTATAATGGCCATGATTCTTTGAGCTCTACTTCATGCTGATAAGGATAACTAGAAGAAACTTCTAGGTCCCCATCCTATGGACTATGTTCGTGGATATTTTGGTCTTATACAGTTTTTTGAGATGCAAACTCCTCCTTGGTGACGATTTTGAACTTCGAAAAAGGATTCAAGAAGGTCCTTGTGGTGGAATGCCCTCCCCTACTCAACAATTTCTTTTCTAGATATGGTGGGCTTGGAGAAATTTCAACAAGAGAAACAGTAATAGGAGTAACAACCTAAGCTTGAGTTGAGCTTTTTAGACTTGTGGGGTGGGTTGTATTAGTGGTATGTTTTTCAAATTGGTTTTAGGTTTGGGATATTTTTTGGGGTGAAACTCTCCTAGATCTCAGGTGTACATCATTACATTCAATAGGGGAGATGCGGTGGGTGGGAAAAATAGGTGTTTTTAGTTTGTTGAGTTGCTTTATTGTTTGGACTTGGGTTAGGTTGTAGAGGCGGTTGGGGTCGTAGGGGAGGATTACTTGGTGAATAATTTGAAGGGAGTTGCAGCCATTGTTGTTGTATGGGTAAATGAGTTTGCATTGGGAATTGTCCCCCTTGAAAAGGAGATCCTTTCCATCCTTGAGACCATGGAAAGGTTTGATTCAATTGATATGGCCACTGTGACCATGGTGTGGAATACTAAATCTGCGAAGAATTATGAAACTGCCATGGAGTTACAGGGTATTGAATTTTCTACGGAACTTGTTGAGGATTATACATGTTATTCCAAGTATTGAAAAGTGAGGAGGGATCTTGATTTATACCCAAAGGGAAGTATTTACATGGCATCTTAGAAGAAATGAAATAGGCTTGTTCAACCTCCTTGTTGGTTTCTTGGAACAGTGCTTTCAATCCTAGAAGTGATGGGTGTAAGTTTTAAACCTGTGAAGTAAAGCAATGCATATAGATTCTTAAGCAAAACAGAATTTAATCAATGGCTCATACACATAGTACACAGAGATTTATACCGTAAACCCTCAACCAGGGAAAACTTCTCGTATATTTATTATATTGAATTTCACCACTCACCATACAATATATACAATGTTTTTAGGTATTCCGTAGATACCAAAACCCTAATCCCTTAATCGGAGATTAATTTAGAAAACCGCTAAAAATAGCAAAAAATTGCCTAAAACAATTTTTTTGGGGCGTTGCCCTGAATGCTGCACGTAACCAGGGGGGGGGCATACCTTCCCCCCCCCTAGGAAGCACCCGACACACATGAAATGAAGAGAAATACTAGAGGGATCATCAGACACGGTTTTTGAATCTGACGTGCCCACACACGCACATGCAAAGAATATAACACATACCCAACATTCTCCCACTTGTTGTTTTGTTTGCATCCAAAGGTCCACAGGATTATATAGTCAACAATCCAGGGAAGAAAATGCCCATTGTTACTCTACACCAGGAGAAATTTTCTATGCTCACAAACTTTTTCAATGAATCTGCAACATTCTTCAAAGTGTCAACCTTTTTCAGCAACACCTTCTTTTCCTCAACCATGTCTCTCACAAAGTGATATTGAACATCAATATGATTTGTCTTTGAATGATAAGTTAGGTTATTTACCAGGAATATTGCACTATGACTGTCACAATATAATCTCATTGCTTGTTGTACCAACCCAATACCTAAACACAATATCTGTAACCATACTACTTCCTTGCTTGCATGAGTGGCTACCATGTATTTATCTTCTGTAGTTGAGAGTGCCACTACAACCTATCTTTTTCTCATCCAACTGATTGCTCCTCCAAATAGGTTAAACACATACCCACTTGTAGATCCCCTATGATCCATATCTCCATCCCAGTCTATATCAACAAAGACATGTATGTAATATCCCTCGGCCGAACCCAAATGCAAGTGTAATCCAAGTATATTTAAGCTAGTGAGTTGTTTAGACATCATTTTTGTAATACACCTTTCATGGCATGGTGTGTGCATATACTGCGTAGTAAAGTGATGTAGTGTGCACATTTCTGGATAGCGCACATAGTAACTAAAGTGTGTGCAACCTTAAGAACAGCGGATACCGCGCACAGTAACTAAAGTGCACGCAATATTAAGGTCAGTGAACCTTTATGTATATGATATGAATTATAGGCTGGTGAGCCAGTATTATAAGACAGAATGATTATGTTTTAAAATTAGGCCA
>ML781752.1:771317-802618 GCA_009831015.1 Picea engelmannii | reverse complement strand
GACCTGTCCGTTTGACTGAGGGTAATATGGTGAGGCAAACTCATGAGAGAAGCCTAACCAAGATGAAAGTTTGACGAAGATCTCATTCTCGAAGTGTTTCCCATGGTCAGAAATGAGTTGGAGTGGTACTCCAAAATGGGATATGACGTGATTAAAGAAAAAGCGCGCTGCAGTGTCAACGGTGTTGTTGAAAGTGGGCATAGCTTCGGCCCATTTGGTGAATTAATCCACAGCGACAACAATATATTTGTGACCATTGTTGGAGGGGGGATTACAAGTCATAAAGTCGATGCCCCATTTACAAAAAGGGTCGGCCGTAATGACAGGGTGCAGAAGAGCAAGGGGAGCTCGGGCTTTGTGGGTGTAGAGCTGACATTGCTCACATCGTTTCCCGGCATGAATGCAATCGTGAAACAAGGTAGGCCAAAAGTAACCGGCTTGGATAATCTTTTGAGCGGTGGATATACCCGAAAGATATCCCCCACATGCGCCGTTGTGGCAGTCGTTTAAGACTCTGTCGACCTCGTCAATAGTCAGGCATCGACGAAGAATGGTGTCGATGCCCCACCAGTATAGGATGTCTCCGATGAGAAGGTAGCGGGGGGCCTGATGGCGAATACGTCGACGATCATCTCGTGAAAGGTGGTTACCGAATTTTTGAGTTCGTAGGTAGACGAGAAGGTCGCCATACCAAGGATCATTCGAAGTGATGTAAAAGAGATGTTCGTCTGGAAAGTCGGTATTGACGGAGGTACTCGTGGTATCAGAGGGGAGGGCCGTGACAAGTTCAGTGAGAACGAGGGCCTTCTTACTCTTAGGTGTTGAGAACTCGAGGTCGTATTCCTGAAGGATAACGATCCATCGAGTGAATTTTCCGTTAACTTGGCGACGACTAAGAAAGTACTGCATAGGGTTGGAATCTGCGACAACTTTAGTGGTGCGAAGCAGAATGTAATGGTGCAGTTTTTGGACTACAAGGACAACTGCAAGAGAAAGTTTTTCTTCATGCTTATACTTCAAGGATGGCCCTGAAAGGTTCTTACTAACGTAATAAATGACGTGTTCACGATTGTCATCTCCGAGCTGGATGAGGACGCCGGCTACTGATACAGCTGAAGCTGATACGTAGAGGATGTAGTCATGATTATAGTCAGGTGCACTAATTAAAGGTGCATTGGAAAGTGCTACTTTAAAATCATCAAATGACTATTGGCCATGGTCGTCCCAGTGAAATGGGATGTCATGACGTAGTAAGCGAAGGAATCCATGTGCGCGTATGGCATAATATGGGACAAAGCATCAAAGAAAATTAGCTTTTCCCTGAAGACTCTGAAGTTGCCGTAAATTCCGGGGAGGTGGAATTTCGGTGATAGCTTGGACTTTGAGGGGGTCCACGGTAATACCGCTTTGGGAAACAATAAAACCGAGGAGGCACCCGGCGGTGACACAGAACACATACTTGAGAGGATTCAAGCGGATGTTGTACTGACGACATCGTTGAAAGATGATTCGTAAATCATCGAGGTGCTGGGTGCGTTTCTTGGATCGAGTTGTGAGGTCGTCCAAGTAGGCGAGGATGATTTGAGCCAGATCGTGGAAGATGTATGTCATCGCCCACTGAAAATTTGCGCCGGAATTTTTTAAGCCGAAAGGCATGAAACGATATGCAAAAGTACCCCATGGGGTGATGAATGTGGTTTTATACTAATCGGCTGGGTGGATTTGAATTTGGTTATAGCCAGAGAATCCATCCATAAAGGAGAGAGCCTCGTGGCCGGCACAGTCGTCGATAATTTGATCGATGAAAGGCGTTGGAAAGTTGTCTTTGGGACATGCGTTATTGAGATCGCGAAAGTCTGTGCAAACGTAGATAGTGCCCTGTTTTTTGTCAACGAGTACAGGGTTGGACACCCATGAAGTATAAGCGATGGGGTAAATAAACCCAGCAGTGCGTAATTTGTCAATTTCGGCTTTGATAGCCATGGCTTTGGATGGGTGCAGCAGTCACTGTTTCTGGCGAACTGGTGTGATGTCAAGCCAGGTGTCGATTCGATGCTTGAAAATAGAGGGATCGAGGCCAGGCATTTCCGTGTATGACCAGGCGAAAACATCCCTATATTCCTGGAAGAGGGCTTTATATGCAGTGATTTCCTGAGGAGTGCAAGCAGCTCCAATGATGATTTCTTCGACGATGCCATTTTTAATGGAAATGTCAATTTTGATGGTGGGGGAAATGTTGGCCATATTACCTTCTTCAAAAGCATCAGGGGCTGGAATGGGATTGTTGAACCAATCGATAGGCCCTGACGGGATAAAATCTTTGGTTTCGACCGCGTAAATGGGGTTTTGGTTAGGAGGCATGAGGGATTCCTGTGGAGAGAAGAGTGCACGGTGATGTAGCGCGTCCCAGGGAGAGTCTGGGTGGTTTAGCTCTTCCAGTATTTCCTCGTTGCATTGGAAATAGTGGGAATACAAGGGGTCATGAGGAGTGACCTTGGTGATGGTGTGGTTTCCCCCTGATGGAGAAGCAGAGGGAGCAATGCTAGGAGAGGGTGAGGATTCACTCGACATGAACCATATATTGAAGTACTGAGGGGTACCTGTGGTGTTGGGTGGAGGGTATCCATAGGGGAATGCGCAGGAGAGTTGGGTGGGTTGTGGGGTAAATCCTCAGATACGTCATCTAAGAACCATGGAGGTGTTGGGAGTGCCTCGGGTTCGAGAGAAATGACATGAATATCCTCTAGTGACGAGGTAATGTCAATTATTGCCTCTGCGGGTTGGTGAAGTAGGGCCAATTGGCGTTGCTTGTATTCAAGGAGCATAGGACACTGGTATGTAAAATGAGCTAACGAATTGCAGAGAGAGCAAGGGCATCTCATACGTTCATTGACTGAAGTGGTGACATAGTGGATGTCAGTGATATTTGTTGAAGAGGATGTAGCAGGGCGTGGGTTGTTCTGGAAGTTCTGGCGTACAGCGGCTAATGTCTGTCGAAAGTGTGGAAATGCTGGGAAATGATGGGTGTAATGGCCATACTCCGAACAAATAGCACAAGCGTATTTGGTCCTCAACCCTTTACTAATGGAGGGGTGGGTGGTAGTCGTGGGACTAGCCATAGTGGCGGGTGTTGTGGGAGTTTGATTGAGGGGGATCAAATTCCATAATTCAGGTAGTGATGGACAATTGTTGGTTTGGTGGGCCTCTTTCTCACATAGTGCACAAGGGGGTGGGATGCATGGAGGAAGTAGAGCAGTGGGCTCCTTCTTCTTTCTCCTGCCCCTAGCTGTAGCAGGGGAATTAGTGAGTGGGGGGGTGGTGGGTGTAAGGATGGGAATCGTCATGGGGATTCCTTCCTGTGGGGGAAGGGATGGTCGAGGGACCATCTCAGGTGGGTGTAAATACCACACTGGGATTGCTAACACCATATTAGGTAGTGTGATCATTGCAGCTACCTGAAAGGCTTCTATACCGGGTGGAGGGTAAAAGAAGGGAATTTGGGTGAGAGGTTGGGGAACCGTCTCCCAAACTGGACTATGTCCTTGAGGGGATGTGGATTCGTGGACTGTTGAGGTCGACGAGTGCGCAAGAGGTTTCGACGGGAGTGGTGCTGCAACTGTTGGGACGTCAGGAATGACCGAAGCCTCCTGAGGAGGAAGAGCGTCCTCAGTGTGAGTTCCGTTAGAGGATATGACGCATACTTGATTAGCAGGATGAAGGAGTGGTGGTGCTCCATGGTACGTCCCTAACAAGGATGGATCTTTGAAAATCCCAGGGCCCATCTCTATGAGTGGATATGCATCTTGGTTTGTGTGGATGAGGGGAAGAATGTTATCGAGGTTGGCAGATGGGTTAGGCTCATAATGTGAGACTTGGTCGATGGTCACGATTTTCTCATTGTGGCAGAACATCATTGTCCGAAAGACGGAAGATGCCACTACCTTCATAGAGTACATGTAGCTACGACTGAACATGATATTATAATCGAGTGGGGTGTCGATAACTTCGATATCGATGAGAATAATCTTGCCCCTGAGTTCAACGGGGACGTTTTGGAAGAGCCCTTCAGGAGAGGATGGTCGTCTGTCATAAGCTCGTAATGTGATGGCAAAGAGTATGAGTTCCAGGGAAGCAAGTTTCTGCCATACTATTTTGGACATAATGCATGTAGATGCACCTTCATCGATGATACATCGATGAACTGTGATGTTCCATATTTTTACTGGAATTTGAAAAGCGATCAAGGCAGGAAGACGAGGTTCTCTACTGTCAAGATCAAAGGTGATGAGTCAAGTATCTGCAGGGTCGACGGCCCCCAAGGCGGAAAGTAGTGATTTCTGTTGAGTGGTACAAGTCTGGAGGACTTCCAAGACTGACATGGCAGCCGGGGATTGTGCTAAGTCATCTACCAAACTATAATTATGAGTTTCCCTAGCCTGTGGGTTGTGGACATTCCTGCGCAAGGGGATGCGAGGGATGCATAGTGGTGGTTCGGCGGAAGGTCGAGGGATCACCAACGGGGTCCCATCGGTGTAGGGTTTGTCTCTGGAGAGATGGGAGTAGACTCATCGGGGGCATGATACTAACGATTACGGGTTTGCAGAAGGATTTCTTCCTCACTGGTGAGGAGAATTGTACGCTCTGCTGGATTTTTAGGGTTGGGGTATTGTCCCCCTTGAGGTGGGGGATTATGTGTGTCCTGTTGGGTGTTTATCACACCTTGATGTGGAATAGGATTTTGCAGCACGGCAGGAGGGGGTTGTTGCACGTATTGTTGTGGTGCCTGTTGACGAGCAGGTTGTGTAGGAGAATGGGGAAGACTACCAGAGTCTTTCAACTGTTTGAAATCAGTGATCTGGGGGCAATGGTGAGTGTAATGACCGAACTCACCACAAAGGGCACAAGGGAAGATGGTTTTAACATTATTTCACCCTTGGTGTTTGTTATTGTTTCCCCCTTGGGGGTTTTGGTTCCCTTGGTTCTGGTTGCCCCCAGTGGGTTGGTGTTGTGAGGGTTGATTCTTGCCTTGACCTGGGTTGTTGTTATTCCTGTTCCGTCCTTTCTTCTTGGCATTGTTTGATGGATGAGTTGGGTTGGCTATATTCAACTGTTCAAAACTTTGGTATTGTTGAGCAGCAGAGGGTTGAACAAAATTTACCCCCGCATGAGGATGTGGGGGATCCATGGGTTGTGGAGGACCAGGAAATGGGAAGTATGGATTCTGTGGTGGTACCGATCCATAAGGTACATAGGAAGGCATAGTTCTTTCACTAGTACTATAAGTGGATGTTGAGGGAGTACCACTGTTTGTCAGAATAGGCGGATGTATGGGAGGTGTCAGTGGTGGTCCACTGATGGGTGGAGGTATAGCAACAGGGTATGGCTATTGATAAGGGGGTGGGGGGTAATAAGGAGTGCCCCCGTATGCCGACGGGTATTGAGGTGTTCCATACATCGGTGGTGGTTGGGGTTGTGGACCATGGTGTGTAGTGGCACCTATTAGTCCGTCTACTGAGTGAGACATCTCAGGTTTGTCTTGGCCAAATGGCACAGGTTTTGGAAGATCAGGAAGTACCATGTATAAATACCCTAACTGTGCATAGATGAGGTCATAATGTTGGGATTTACTGATGGCTTCCTCTTTGGATTGAGGGAAAGTGGAAGCTACATCCTTTCCAAGGAGAGAGACAAGTGATCTAAGAAACCAGTCGAGACACTGTTGCTTGGTGGTTTATGCTTTACACAAACTACGTCGCCTACGCCACTCATGAATGTGGTCAGTGATGTGTGTGGCTGAGTTTTGTTTGAAATTAGAAAGTAGTTCTAGACCATTATCGTGGCGGATGGGTAATTGGAAGAAGGTCAAGAATGCTTTGGCCAATGACTCAAAAGTTGCGTGGGACCCTGATTTTTCTTCAACATACCATTTAGTCGATGGGCCAGTGAGTGTGCATTGAAATAATCACAGTCGGATGGAATCATCCATAATGTTGTTGGAGGAGCACCATAGTTGAAAGGTCATGACATGGTTGGCAGGGTCATCCCCTGCCTTTCCTTCAAACTTTGGTATGTTTGAAGGGAGTTTGGTTGGCATTGCAGGCCATGTGGGATCATGCAATATAGGATCATTGGTAAGTTTGGTGAGATATGGTATGTTGAGAGAGGCCAAATATGGCATCTGTAGTGGGGGGGGGAGGGTTAGCTCCGGCCATAGTGTGTTGTGAACCTGACCCGTGAGGGGGGCTAGGTGGGTTGGTGCTCCCTCCTTGAGAGGAAGTGGGTCCCCCGCTTCCGTGTAAAGGAGAGTGAGTGAATGGATGACCTTGGGAAGTTGACCCAAGTAATGTAGAACCAAGAAAAGTTGATCCTAATATAGTAGCACTCACACGAGTGTGTGAAGGGGGTGTCGATGAGAGGGAACGACCAGATACTCCCCCTAAAATAGGAGGGAGGTTGAGCAAGCGTCATGAACGACGGGGGTTCTGTGGTTCCCCTATGATGTCAGACTAGCTGTGTGAATATGTGCAAAAAGTGGTGCGAGAAATATAGAAACAAGAGCCTTTGCGTTAAATGTTTACACAATATATATATCCAAATCAAACTGTAATCATATGTTCATCATACATAAAATGAGAAAGAAGCATATATGTGGGTAAGTGGGTTTTGTCCATGTGGGGGAATCAAAAGAAAGAAAATGCTCATGTCCTAGAAGATGTAATGTCCTTCCTCTCAAATAGCACTGGACCTTCCAATAGTACTCAACAATGGGGTCTGAAGTCACCGGAAGAGAAACTAGTGAAGGATGAAATAACTGGTTATAATGAGGGGTAAAGGGGGCATATCCCGAAAGAGCTGGCGATATTTCCCAATAGCCACAAAAAATCCAATCAAGGTGCAATTGCATCCCACAATTGCCACCTGGGTAGATGTCCTAAAGTTGGTCACTAGGTACCTCAGTCAAAGTGCGGCATTTAGATTTTTGGCCTAAGAAATGGGTCAAGGGCTGGATCCCGTCCAAGAGGTGGGTGCCTCAAGGGGGGACGCACAGAACAACCAGACCTCGGCCTTCAAACCTTCACGGGTATCTCCCTGCCTTATGGTGATTGGAACACTTGACTTGGAGGATTTTCAGTTCCCTATTTGACAACCTCTATGTTTTGACAATGTGAGAACCAGATAATGGGGAGTTATTTGGATGCCTATCCCCGAAATCCTACCTAGACTAAAAAATTTCTTTTGGCACCGCTTGTGGAGGAAAACTTAGTGAGTTTTTAGAAAAAATTTAGATGTAGTTGTTTTGGGAGGTTGGGGGTGCAAACCAACCTTGTTGATTTAAAAATGGGAGTGGATAGTCTCGTCGAGAAAAGATGGGGTATTTTCGGAATCCTTTTGGAGGAAACTTACTTTGACCTCCACGTTTCAAGAAGAAGCTATGTGAGTGATAAGTGACTTTTGTGTGTGAGTGAAAGTGTGCCAACTTTTAGTGAATTAGATGTCACCTTGCTGCATGTGGACTTCGCTTGGTCCTTACAAGAGTTTGATTACCTAATTAACTAAGTGCCTTTGGTACAACCTTGCGTAATTCAAAATCCCTAGGATCAAAATCCCTAGGAAGCTAGCATGTGGACATTTGGGTCCGTTACTATCCTTTAACTCCCTATTGTGATGTAATCTAAGAAAATCTTGAAACTATCCTAGATTGAACATGTGGGCATGTATGGGCTCGTTACAAACCTTTAAACTTCCCTAGTGTTTTTATCTAAGAAAGCAAAATTCCAAACACTATCCTATCTTTGTAGCATGTGGGCATGTATGGGCCCATTACAATATTAAGACGTGTTTGAAAAAATAAAACTAAGAGGGGTCCCAAGAAGGGTCGTTGTCCTCTCCTAAAGGTTTTAAACTTTGTTAAGGAAGATGAAATTGTTTTCACAATCTTTTTCTGATTCTCAAGGTCGCTTGAAGGCACGAGAGAAGAGAATACTAAGCGATTGTAATTCAATTTCTAGTCCCAATGTAAGTTATATGTGATTAAAAATGATTTCCACCTTATGTTGTAAGCCAAAACAAGCCATCCATGTGGCAAAAAGCAAAATAAGGGAAATTGATTTTATCCTCCTAAGTGCCTATGTGTTTTTTGACTAACCCCTTTATATGATGAGGGGACTAAGTGTGGTGTTTCTTTAAAACATGCTTGACATCATTTTTAAGAAGGCAAATGGCCTTCCCCACATCCCAACAACTTACAATGTGAAATTGTGCTCAGATGCGTGGCCCCTAGTGAAGACAAAGGTGCACAGAGCGTTGGCGCGCGAACAGAGATGAGTCAGAAAGCGCATGGGCGCAGAGAAAGGTTGTTATTTAAGTGCATGTAACAAACGGTCGAGAAAGAAAAATTCGGATGGATTTCTCTCAATTATCCTTTGAATTGGATGGTTGGCAGGTCGGCTTAGGCCGGTTAGTGCACCTGCAAGTTAAACAAACTAAAAGAAGAGCAAAATAAACCCAAATGAGGTAGGAATTTGATACCTTTCCCCAGCGGAGTCACCAATCTGTTGCACCTTTTTCGTCACCTTGGTGAGAAAATAAGAGGTGCTTGCAAGCTCAGTTGGGTCTGCTGAGTAGGACATCTGTAGAGGAAAGAGTTAGAGAAAAAAAAAAAAAAACTAGAATTAATAATTAAACTAATAAACACTAAAATCATAAGCATAGGGGCATAGAGATAACAAGAACAAAAAGACCCATGTCACCAATGTTTGAGGCTTGATCTATTGATGAAAACAAAGCACCAAGAAGAAAGGGGACTATGAGTCCCTTCTTCCTCCAAGGGAAGGCTCTTGGACCCTCACTAGTAGCTCTTCTTACAACAAGAAAAATGAAAATGGTGGTGAAAGAACTCTTTGCAAATCCACTCAATGGAGAGGTGGATTGCTCAATGAAATGGTGCCAATGTGTTCTTGTCAAGGATGGAGTCCTTAAAACAATATAGGCAGCATAACATTACTTGGAATTCCTTGAGAAAATGAGGTGCATTCATGGCTTTTTATAGCATTGCATTGGGTTATTGGGCAACTGCTTTGTAGTGTGAAAAGAGGCCATTTAGGGCATTATTAGGTCTTTGACCAGCCCACCATTCGGATCCAGCCCGGATTTGGAGATCAAATCAGCTTGGGAGCTGAACCATAAGTGGTTGGGAGGCCGACCACATTCATAAATGCGTCGTTTAGCAGGTGCGCGGATTTTTGCGCTAACAGGTGCGCATCGTGCACATATGCACGCTTTCTACTTTCCAGTTCCGAGCATGTGCGCGCGTGCCCAACTTCTGTAAAGCGCTCTTCAATTTTTCACTACTTTGTATAGTTTTTTGCCATTTTTTAATGCTATGAGATTAATTGGCCATGAATGACTTCATTACTGTTTGACGATGCTGAGTTCTTGTAACCATGTGTGGACAAAATTTCAGTGATAATAGTCGGGCCAGAGTTTCTCAAGGAGATGGAAGACCAAATGTTAAAAATTAAGCAGAATTTGAAAGCTGCCCAAGACAGACAGAAAAGTTATGCTGATAAAAACAGAATCCACAGATAATTCAAAGTGGGTGATCATGTTTTCCTGAAGGTGAAAGATAACAAGAGTTCCCTGAAGCTGGGAAGCTACGCCAAGTTGGCAGCCAGATTTTTTGGACCATTTGAAATCCTAGAGAGGATTGGTCCAGTTGCTTATATGATTGCATTGCCTGCATATATGTCTGTTCATAATGTATTCCATGTATCATTTCTAAAGAAATACATACATGATGCTAATCATGTTATTGATTGGAATGTTATTCAGGTGGAGCAAGAAGGTGCTTTCCAAGTGCATCCGGTGTGCATTTTGGACCAGAAAATCAAACAACTCCGGAATTGAGCCATAGGGATTGTAAAATTCCAATGGACCCGGTATGGACCTAAAGAATCTACTTGGGAGCATGAGGATGCAATGCAGGCAGAATACTTGCATCTTTTTGAAAAATTTTGAAAATTTTGTTGTATATGGGTACATGATGCACTGAAGATAGTGCATAAATAAGGGGAGGGGATTGTAATATCCCTCAGCCGAACCCAAATGCAAGTGTAATCCAAGTATATTTAAGCTAGTGAGTTGTTTAGACATCATTTTTGTAATACACCTTTCATGGTATGGTGCGCGCATATACTGCGCAATAAAGTGATGTAGTGTGCACATTTATGGATACCGTGTGCAGTAACTAAAGTGCACGCAACCTTAAGAACAATGGATACCACACGCAGTAACTAATGTGTGCACAATATTAAGGTCAACGAACCTTTATGTATATGATATGCATTATAGGCTGGTGAGCCAGTATTATAAGCTGAAATGCTTATGTTTTAAAATTAGGCCAGAGCGCCTAGATGTTAAAGGCCAACATGCATATTTTTTATATGTCTCATGATTAATATAAAATACATCGTTGTGCGCAGACCGACCACGATAAAAGAGAAGGGGGACTAGATTCCACCAGTTAGGGAAAGGGAGGACCAAAATCTAAGGAAAGGGCTAAGCGAGAGAGCTTAAGACGAAAAGGAATATTAAATTAATATTTCTTGGAACATAAAGCATGGATAATTCTTTTATCCTGAGTCCTAAAGAAGGGGACAAGTGTGTCATAGAATCTTCCAACATGACAAGTGTCAAGGTGGAGACATGCAAACTTATTGCTGAGACTTATTGCCTTTGGGGGGGATCTTACCATTTTTGCTTCGACCAGAGAACCATTATTGGGGGGGGAATCATCATCTCAGCCATGAATCCATAACCATTTCTTTGCACATTCATCGAGCTATCCTCGTACTTTCCTATCACTATACATGAACCTATTTTCATAGCCATTTTTTCGGTTGGTGTACCTGTCATCTAGGGAGCGAGATTGAAGAGGTGGGTTGTCAGGCACGTGAGAAATTATCTAAGTGAGAGAATTGTTGGGGATTGATTTCCTGAAGGTGCCAAACTAAAGCTACAGTGCTCTGAGACTTCCGGTCTGGCTTGTTGCTGAAACCCTAGAAGGGAAGTGGGGCAGCTGAAGGACTGTTGAGCAGAGAAGGAGCACACTTCCTTGGGTGGGACAAGCATGTGGGGAATGAGAGGTTGTAGGCTGTTGGTTGAGTGAGCACTTGAGATGGATTCTTTCATGTGATCAACCCTACTTCTCACAAATCCCAATCCAAGGATGTATGTGTCAAAATTTTAGTACCACATCCTAGGTGATTTATTTAGACCATATAGTGACTTCTTTAGCTTACAAGCCAGCTCTTTCTTTCCCTTCACTACAAAGCCTTCTGGCTACTTCATGTAGATTTATTCTTCCAGATCCCCATGTAGGAATGATGTATTCACATACATATATTCTACTGCAAGTTCAAAAGAAACAACAATATATCAAAGAAATCTAATAGAAGTTAACTTAGCAACAGGAGAAAAAATATCACCAAAGTCAATTCCATCTACCTGGGAATAACCTTTTGCTACTAACCGAGCTTTGTATTTCTCCACTTTTCCTTCTGCATTAAACTTCTTCTTAAACAAACATTTTCTACCAACAAATTTTCTTCCAGCTGGTAACTCAACTATATCCCATGCCTCATTCTTATCCAAGGCATCTGTTTCTTCAACCATGGCCTTCTTCTAGAGTTTAATATCCTTTGAATTCACTGCTTCCAAGACAGTTATGGGATCATCATCAGTAATAGATAAAGAAAAATTGGAACGGAAATCAGGTGGATTATACCTTTTTGGTTTGCTTATATCTCTCACTAATATCCTCAATACTGGGGTATGAGGTTCTTCTTCTTCTGCTGCTTCCTCTTCTTCAGATGATTAAGATTTTGCATCATCTAACTCAAGATCTTTTTTCTTAGGTTCACCTTGCATTGGTAGGAATTCCTATTTGGACACATATTTTATGTCTTTGAAAACAACATCTCAATTGTAAACAATCTTCTTGGTTTCTGGGTTCCAAAGCTTATAACCTTTCACACCATATTTATAACCAATAAAGATACACTTTTTCAGCCTTTTAATCCAACTTACTCCTATTTTCCTTTGGAACATGTACATAAGAATCAAAACCAAACACTCTAAGATGTTGAAGAGAGGGTTTATTTCCAGATCATACCTTGTGTGGAGTTTTATCATCCAACACTGATGAAGGTGATCGATTGACCAGGTAACATGTTGTACCCACTACCTCTGCCCAGAATTCATGTCCTAACTCGGCACCGCTGAGCATGCTCCTTGCTTTTTCCATCATTGTCATGTTCATCCTTTCTGCAACTCCATTCTGCTGAGGAGTGTATGTAGTAGTATTCTACCTTGCTATACCACACTTCTTACATAATTCTTCGAATTCATTTCCACATAATTCTCGACCATTATCTGTTCTGAATACCTTTATTTTCTTCTCTGTCTAATTTTTTACCAGAGCCTTAAACTCTTTTAATTTATCAAATACCTCATATTTTTTTCTAAGAAAATAAATACATGTGTTCCTTGAGAAATCATCTATGAATGAAACATAATACATAGATTTACCTAGGGATGGAACAGGAATAGGTCCAAACACATCACTGTGTATCAACTCTAAGATCCCCTTTGCTCTTGTAGAACGAGATGGGAATATTGCTCGATTATGTTTACCATATATGTAATGTTCATAGAAATCAAAATCCAGAGTGAAATTAGACATACCTTCAACCATACCTTTATCGTGTAGTGTTCAAAGGCCCTTTTCTCCAATATTACCTAGTCTTTGATGCCACAACATGATCTTCTTTTCAGAGAAAGTATTGGTCTTTCCTCCATCTCTATGCTCAGCGACAACAGAACTGTTACACCCATTATTATAAGTGATTCCCAACAACTTGTACATAGTTCCACATCGAACTCCCCTCATCAACACCATTTCCCCTCGTACCATCTTGCAAGTTCCCTTTCCCAATACAGTATCCACTCCTGCATCATCCAACTTGCTTACAAATATTAGGCTCCTGGCTAGTTTTGGAATGTGCAGAACCCCAGGGAGAGTTCTAATCTTTCCATCTTTTAGAAACAACTTAACCCTCCCATGTCCCATGATTCTGGCTGTCAATTCATCTCCTAGGAATACATCACCACCATCGTATTTTTTATTTTCAGAGAACCACTCCCTATGAGGAGTCATATGGTATGATGCACCTGAGTCGATCAACCATACATCACGGTCTTCATGTGTACCTGTAGATGCCAGGTAAACATCAACTCCTTCTTCAGTTGAGGTTTTTGCCTCTATGGAAGAGGTACTATCAGATCCCTTTGGTTTATCAACCTTATTAGACTTGCAATCTTTCTTATAATGCCCTATTTTACCACACTTCCAGCATTTCCTCAAAGATTTTTCTGGAGACTTATATCTACCTATAGATTTAGATCTCCCCCCCAAAGACTTGCCAAGATTCCTGTCTTGGGTACAACCTCTTACAAATAAAGAATCCGTGTTATGACTATCCATGCTTTTCCGCCTCATCTCTTCAGATAACAAGGATGACACTACATCCTCATACTTCAATGTAGATTGAGTGGTACTACCAATTGCTACAAACAGATTATCCCAAGATTCTGGAAAAGAACATAACAGAGTAATACACTTATCTTCTTCTACAATCATAATATTAACAGAGACAAGTTAACTTACCAGAGTATTAAAGGCATTTATATGTTCGGTCACAGAATCTCCATCTTCCATCCTACGATGATACAACTTCTTTCGAAGAAACAACTTGTTTACCAGGGACTTTGATTGATACAAATTCCATAACTTATTCCATAGTTCCTTGGGTGTAGATTCTCCCAAGACATTCAACAACACTGAATCTACCAGGAAGAGTCGAATAGTACTCCTTTCTCTTTTTTCCAACTTCTCCCAATATTCCTTTGACATACCAGTAGGTGGTGTACTAGTAGGTTGTGTACCATTCATCTGTGTGCCAGTAGATTTCATACCAGTAGGTTGTGTACCAGGATCCACAACTATCCATTGTTCTTTGTCTACAAGAAGGTCCTCCATCTTGATCTTCCATAGCTCAATGTTTTTACCGTTGAACTTATCTATCTCGATTCTATAAGAGCTCGTCATTCCTCTTTATACACTCAAATAACCACTGCAAAATATCCCACTAAACCAAAGTTTATCATAGACCCAACATAAACTTGATCTATCAAGATCGAGCCAAACCCTTAGCAACAAAGGTGTACCTCTGAAGCCAAAAATGAGTTATGATACCACATGTAAGTTTTAAACCTGTGAAGTAAAGAAATGCATATATATTCTTAAGAAAAACATAATTTAATCAATGGCTCATACAAATAGTACACAGAGATTTATACCGGAAATGCTCAACCGGGGAAAACCTCTGTTATATTCATTATATCAAATTTCACCATTCACCATACAATATATACAATGTTTTTAGGTATTTTGTATATACCAAAACCCTAATCCCTTAATCCGAGATTAATTTAGAAAACCGCTAAAAATTGCAAAACCGCCCAAAAAATTTAAGTTCGGGGTGTTGCCCCAAACACTGCGCATAACCAGGGGGGGCATACCCGGACCCCCCTAGGAAGCGCCCAGTGAACACGACACAAAGAGAACTACTAGAGGGATCGTCAGACGTAGTTGTCGAATCTGACACACCCACACACATGCAAAGAATATAACACATACCCAACAATGGGAAGAGTGTTGTAGGGTGGTCCTACTCATAGATGTAAAAGACTTCAATGTTGTTGAGAGGGACTTTTTAAAATGGTGCTTCTATCTACACTTTGAGAAGAATATTGATAATTCTTTCTTGGCTTCTTCATGCTTCTGCTTTTCCTGCAAAACATCCAATTGTGAAGAAAAAGATCTAATAATATCAGTTTTAAAATTTTCAAACAAATTACCAATTTTAGCTCTTGTCACTTCATCATTGGTCAATTTCAAAATTATAGAATTCTGTAAGTTATATTGGAAGCGTTCAATGAATTCTTTCAAAATATCTTCCTCCTTGCCCCCTTCTACCTGCATGATTAGTGTTTTTCGGGTTTTTTGGATGAACTATTAAATCTACCTTGTTTCTCTCTAACTCTATGCATAGAAAAAATTTATATAAATTGTTGAAAACAAGTCATATCACTCAATCTATTGAAATGAAAATCCACACAACTAAACAAATACTATTGTTTTGATGGTAACCCAACAATGGTGCAAAAAATGAAAATATTTTCATTTAATTCCTAATTAACTTAGTGAGAAACTGAATATCTATGCATTTAATTATAAATTCGGGGTTGTAACTTACGAACTATCATTCACCGTGTTGAAACCTAGGTCTACACCGCTTCCCTTTCTCTCCTTTACCCTATACATCCATCAAAGGTCTGATTTTTGTTTTGTGTTTGCTAAGTTTATTCTCCATGATTTAATGGCTCAGTGTCAATGGCCCCTACCAGTATTTACTTGCTCTGCATCATTGTATTGGTTTCTTGAAAGGTGATTACATGTTCTGGTTTGAGTTCGAAACATATATCATCATGTTTACCATTGATTGACCATGCAGCAAGTCAACCAAGTCCTTTATATGCACAGGAAACATCCAAAAAGAAAGACACAACAATCCATAGAAGTGGATTTCAGGATTAGGTTGTGAGTAACAGACAAATTAATTTTTTTGATGATTGAGATCCAACAGTCAATTAAGATCAACGACTCTTATGCATTGAGATTTTAAAAACCATGAAAGGTTTTAACCACAAATAAATATGAAGTTTCACTCCGGGACTTCAGCGTCCAGGAGTCCAAGCTTGTTATTTTTTTCAATCCTATAAATCCTCGAACATCAAATTTCTGAAGTGCCTTATCCTCATTAATTTCCTTCATTAAAGTATTCTTTGAACGAGACCAAACGAAGAAAAATTCCATTTTACAGGTGAAGCTATATATTTTCAAGTCTCAAATGAATTTCTAATCCAGTCAGTCTACAAGATCACATTACTCATCAGGAAGCATCTCATATTCAAAGTAACATGAGGTAGTCTGTGGGTATGACATGAGGGTGAGGGGAAACTGCACTGCAGACTATAGAAGAAATATAAAATACTCCAGAAGAAGCACCAAAAGACTTGTTTCTTTCTAAAGGAGATAATTTGATGGAGTTCTTGAAGAAGCTTCCAACACATCCATTTATCTCCCAGTGGCCTCCAACAATGCACATAGATACCAGTACTCGATACAGAGTTCAGTTTACTCCAACATATGCATCAGTCTAGTTTATTTCTAGTAGCAATTTTTAGTTTTTTAATTGAGAGACTCTTTTAGATTAAGGCATAATAAGTGTTCATTTATGTGTGATATGAACCACTCCTTTTTTATTAATTCAATATCAAATTATCCATTAATATACTCCAGTAGTATTTAGTTAAGTCAATAATTTTTTCTCTAACTGATAGTGTAGATTTAAGCCTCGATTCCAGATGGACGATAGCCTCTAATAATTTGATAAATATGCAATCTTTGTATGTTTTGAGGGTTCGGTTTTTGGCAAAAGAATATCAATACATAAAACTAGTTGAACTTGTTTTATGCATGGATTAAATCTCTCTACCTGGTGAATATACTCTCGATGATAGTGTTTTTTTCAAAATATACGTGTTTTTATCTTATCTTGAATGAAATTTTTTATTTGTGAGAAGTACATTTCATTTCCTTCAGCTATTGTATAACTTGTCTTTACTAATGTGCAATCTGTGAAACAAAAAATTCTTTGGTGAAGATTTGTTTCCATTGTAATCTATGGGAGTAATTGTGTTTTTTATACATGTTTAATGTCTTGACATTATATTTTAAGTATTAAACTTCTTGTAGCGGAGTATTCATTGAATGGTTTGTTGTTTCCATGTGTTCTATCCTCTATTACCTCACTTGCCTGTCATTTTTGTGCCACCAGACAAGGCGAACCCTCATATATATCATTTTTCCAACCCAACCATGTTATTGTCTCAGTAAACCAACCCTCCAACTGACCAACAAAATCAAACAACCAAAAAAACAACCATTCTAAAACCTAAGGTGGCCTAGCTCTTCCCTTTAGCAGTCAAGTGCAGACTTTAGGACCAACATCTTCTGGCGTCGTTGCCATGGAATGGAGTAACAAAATATATTTCCCTGAGAGAACGACAATGATCAAATCTGACCTTTGATGGTGAACAAATATCAGACACATTCAAATTGACATCTTTCATCTAGAACCTCCATTGATTAAAGTTCACAAAGGAAATATTGGCTCCCAGAAAAGGACTCAATATATCCAAATCTGAGCACATCAAATCCATTAAGGCTCATCCCAACCCTAAGAAGGAAACAATAGTCTTTGATTGAGAAAGGAAACTAAGAAAATACACCTTATCTCAGAGATATACCTCATCCCTCAAGGGTAAAGTTGCACCCAAAGAGTCCACTTTTCTTCATTATCACAAGCAACTTGAATTTTCTAGCCCTGAGAATCACAATTCCAAGGAACCTCAGATGCCTTCAAATCCTTCCTCTACTTCATCATCCATTCTAGCATCCACCCCTACATCTCCAATCAATCTTCAGATCCCTATTTCCCAAACAATGGTTGTTAACATGATAGATGCCATAATTGCTTCTAGATATGCACCCCTAGTTTTTCCTGTAGGATTACATGCACTCCCAGCCACATATTACATGAAATATTTGCCAATATATAATGGAGAAGGGGATGTCACAACTGAGGAACCTCTTGTACCCTTCTAAAACTTTGCAGACAACTTCAATATTGACTATGTAGATGCATGGATGAGGTTGTTTGTAAAAAACCTTGATGGGGAAGTTAGGAAATGGTTTCAGGATCTCCCTCTACCCTCCATTACAGATATTGATGTGCTATATGAAGCCTTCATAAATAAATGGGGAGATAGAAGATATTATATGTATTACATCACTGAATTTTGGGCCCTTAAGAGAAAGAATGGTGAGTCTATTTCAGACTTTACCAAGAGATTCAATAAGATGTATGGTAGGATTCTAGATTATATCAAGCCAACCAAAAATTCTTCCAAGATCACTTATGCTAAGGCATTTGATGTAGAATTTTCCGATCTATTGAGGGAAAGAATATCCACCACCTTGTTGTCCATGCAAGACGCAACCATTGAGGTTGAATCTAACATCTTGGCATCGGACAAGTTAAAGACTAGATATGATAAAGAAAAGAAGAAACAAAGAGAGGAATCCATTGCCTCCTCTAACCCAACCACATATGATCCTAAAATTGATGAAATGACCAAAAATTTGAAGGATTTGACATCTGAAATAGCTAACCTAAAATGGGAATCTAAACAACCAAATAAAGATTTTCAAGGGGTTGGGAACATAAATCCAAACCAGTTTAGAAGGCCGAATGATGCCCCTCAGATAATGCAGAGAGAGAGGAGGAATGTTGATGACCAAAGAGCGGTACCTCCTTTCCAAAACAATCATATTGAGGAGATCCATGTAGATAGTGATGTTGTGGATGATGTTGTTGTACTTTTCAATGAAACAGATTTTTACACCAGTCACTTAATGAAGCAAGATTATGAGATAGCACAACTGTCAAATCAGTTTTATATTGAGATAGGGGAAGAGGGATTTATTCAAGGCCATCCCCAAAATAAATATTACTTGAGGCATAGAACAGGCACTCCTAAATCCACCACCTCTGATCAGAACATAAAAACATAAGTTCCTCCCAAGCCAAATCCAAGAAAGGGAGAATTGGATAAAGCTCACCAACCTCCTCCATTTAAAATTGTTGTCCCTGAAGTAAAGGAATTTGATAGGCCAAAATCATATTTTATCCTAGAGCATGAGTTGAGAAAGATAAAGATCCATGTACCCTTGTCAGAATTGTTAAAAAATGAGCCTTTCAAAAAATCCATTATGAAGGTTTTGCAACCACCTACTTATGTGGTAACTTCTGATGTAATTAGTCTGCAGGATGAAACCCATCCATTACAGTGGGACCAAATATTAAGGATGGATCTGATTCCTCTCCACCCTTATACATATATTTAAATGTCCATGACAAGATCCTACATAACTGTCTCATGGACTTGGGGGCCTCACACAATGTCATGCCTAAAGTTGTTATGGAGGAACTAGGTCTAGAGATTGCTAAGCCCTACCAAGACCTTTACTCCTTTGACTCCAAAAAAGTCAAATGTTTTGGATTAATAAAATATCTAGTGGTTTCTTTGGCACAGTAATCCATGAAGAGTGTAGTGATGGACATCGTTGTGGCTGACATTTCCCCCAATTTTGGTATGCTTTTTTCTAGGGAGTGGGCCAAGAAGGTTGGGGGATCATTACAAATGGACCTCACATATGCCACCATTCTTATTTTCGAGGGAGAACATAGGAGGCTATACAGGGAGGTCAAGTTGGCATATATCGTCAGTGAGCATGATAATCCAAGAAATCATCTAGTGTATGTTGTTGAGGATGAGATCAAGTCATCTGTTTTTCATTTAAATAATGAGGAACCATAAATTAAAGTCAACAAATGAAAAAATCATTCACTGACAGATCAATAGAACAAAGTGTGGAGGATGTATTTCGATGTCTCTTCATAAAAGGAAGGTTTTGGGGCTGGTATAGTCCTTGTTTACCCTGCACAGGAGGTTATAACGCTCTCTTATAAGCTGTAATTCAAGACTACTAACGATATAACTGAGTATGAAGCTATGGTGCTTGGATTGAGGGTTGCCAAATGTTGATTATTTGGGATGGTTGTCATTGATGACAATCCTTGAAGAAAGTCCAGTAGCACAAAGGTTTGGGTAATGGACCCAAGTTTGTCTGATGTATAATGGTATGAGTTTTGATATATTTGAAGGTAAGTCTATTCTAGATGGATGGTACATGTCATTCCATTTCCGGTGGTATGTGGAATGTCACATAACTCCTCGCAGTTAGAGATTTATGGCCATATGAAGTTGGAGAACCCTCATAAGTCATATAGAAGCCCCAAAAGGTCAAAGTAGTCAAAGTGGTTGCAAAGAAGAAATTATTTAAATAATAAAGTGAAGTGATGAGTGTACTATAAGTTAAAGTGGATACAAAATAAATTATTTAAATAATAAAGTTAATGGATAAATTACTAAGTGGACAAGTGGTTAGAAATTGGTTAGCCCTAAAATAAGGAAAGTGGTTTAACATGGTTAGAAGGTAACCCCTTGAGGAAGCAACATAAAAGTATAAATAAGAGGAAAGGGTCTCTCATTTTAATTAAACTTGAGAATATTGAATATCTACAAGTGACTAAGGTAACCAAAGAACATCTAAGGATAATTTCAGATGGAAGGTTAAGTAAAGAAGGCCGAAATTCAAGGGAGGATAAATTCTTTTGATGATTCTTTCTAAGGTATGTTATTTACATGTCCTCTCACCATTTTCACAATAAATTTGTTTCTAGAATGATTCAGACCACACAATCTAGAGTCCATTGAGGAAACATATCCAAGTAGTTGTGATAAAAATTTCAGCTTGTGTCTCATTGCATTTTTGGAGTTACACTCCGTGGAAAATAGGGTTTGTGGCTAGTCCTGAAACTAGTCTAAAACAAGTGTTTTGGGTAAAATTGTCATAACTTCTTCATAACAGATCCAAATTTAGTAATACCAAATGTATTGGTTATATTAAAATATTTAGCAGTATTTGTACCATTTTGAGATCCATACAAAAAAAATGTTGTGCGGGGCACACTCTACAAGTTTTCTCTCTAGAATAAGCCAAAATTCAACAAGGTATGCCATTTTTAATATAACTCCTTTTTTGAGAGGTTCCAAGAAGTGAAACCTAGAGGAATTGCATAAAATAAACTAAAGAACATTGTGTACTATTTTAAGATATTTATTCATTACAGGTACATATGATTATTTCAAGTTAGGGTTGTTGACTAATCCAAAATTAGTCATGTGAGACTAAAGTAAAGTTTGATGAAAATGCTAGTCTCTTGTTGTTAAAGTTAAGGAAGGTTTGCAAGTATGTGATCATATACACTAGGTCTATTAAAGAGTTACAAATCAGATTTGGATGATGAAATTGGTGAGGGATTTTGGTTGAGGTACATGTTGGGTACATGGTTGAGACAAGTAGTTGATGAGTTGGCACATACATGAGGTGTATAGTTGATGATGTTGGTACATATTGATGAGTCATAGTTTATGTGTATTTGATGCATGAGTGGTACATATTTGGTGCGTGATTGATGCACTCATTGATGGTACAGGTTGAGGTACAGTTTGGTGCATGATTGATGCACTTGTTTATGGTACAGGTTGATTACAGGTTGTTTGGTATAGGTTTTTACAGGTTGTTTGGTGTAGGTTGATTGGTACAGGTTTACAACAGTATATCTCATAGTGATAGTGTGACAGTGGTTCCATCATTCTACTTATACAAAAGGGTGGTTGGATGAGGAAAGGACAGGTTTTTGTAGCCACCTTCTAGTTGTAGTCGGAGAACCTAGGGGGTTGTATCCTCCTTCTGGTTGTATCCAGAGAATTGGGGAGTTGGATATTCCTTCAAGTTGTAGCCTGAGAAACTAGGGGGTTGGAGCCTCCTTCCAGTTGTGGCTGGAAAACATAGGAAGTTGGTGCTTCCAATGAATGTAATTCTTAAGGACATATATGAAAAATCATTATGTGGTTTTCTCTCGCTTTGGGTTTCCACGTAAAAAAACTGGTGTACTGTGTATGTGTATGATTGCTCATTTGTTCATTTTTTATTTACTCTGAAAGTATTGGATGATAATGCTACATTGATATAACACTTTCATTTTATGGCTAAAAGGGATTAACTTTCTCTATTACCGATTAATCCCCCTCTCAGTAATACAACACCAAAGACATGGCCATTGACAATTTGGCAGTTTTTGGTGATTCAGAGTTAATCATCAATCAAGTAAAAAACATCTATCAAGCAAAGAACCCAAGGCTCAAGCAATACAAGAATGAGGTGTGGGACCTGGTTGAAAACTTCTTTCTGGAATTTAATATCTCCTTCATTCCTAGAGAGGCAAATCAAAAGGAATATTCTTTGGCATTGGCTTCCAGTACCTTCATACCTCCCATTGACCCAAATATCAAGTATCAGGTGGAAGTAATACATAGGAAAATCATAACATACAACATAAAGCACTAACAAGTCCTTAGTGATGACTTGGATCTACAAATATTTCTGTAGACCAATGAGGAATTCTCCAGTATCTCAATAGATCAAGAGGGTGAAGATGATGAATCAGGAATCAACAAACATCTCAATTTTTGAACAAAGTGAATGGCCACAATATTGTGGAACTTAAAAAAAACACATTCCCAAGGGTCTAGTGCCACTGGAAATGTTATTTGACAGTTATGATGTCTCCAAGGAAGCTAACATAAAAAATCAAGAAGAGGAAGTGATGGACTGCAACATTGGGACTGTTGAAAATCCCAAAATAGTCAAATTGTCCAAGGAAATACCTCCAGAACAAAAATATAGGTATGTCAACCTCATGAAAAAATTTGTTCATATTTTTGCATGGTCATATGAAGATTTGAATGCATTTGACACCGACATCATTCAACACAAGATCCCTCTGAAGGTTGGTTCTAAGCCATTCAAATAGAAGATCGGGCAATTTAATCCATTGTTGATGTCCATAATTGAAAAAGAGTTGAAACGAATGCTTGATGCAAGAATTATTGTTCTCTTGAGGTACTTGGATTGGGTGACCAACTTGGTTCCCATGAGGAAAAAGAGTGGGAAAATATGCTTGTGTGTGGATTTCCTAAATCTCAACAAGTGTTCCCTAAAAGACAATTACCCCCTGCCCAAGATGGACCATACTTTACAAAGGGTAGTAGGTTCCCATGAGATTTCTTTGTTGGATGGGTACTCTGGTTATAACCAGATAGAAGTAGGTGAAGAAGACAAAGAAAAAAAAACATTCGCCACCCCATAGGGGACATTTATGTACAAAACAATTCCCTTTGTGATGATGAATGTAGGGGACACCTTTCAAAGGGCTATGGATGTATCCTTCGTGGGGGAGAAAGATAATCCTATGGTTATATATTTGGATGACATCACCATTTTTTGGAAATCATATGATGAGCATTTACAACACCTTTATCATATTTTCTGAAAATGCAGAAGGTATGGGATTTCTTTGAATCCTAGGAAGTCCCACTTTGTTATGCCAGAAGGTAAACTCCTAGGTCACATCATATCAGCAGGAGGTATAAAAATAGACCCTGAGAGAGTGGAGGCCTTTCGGGGAATTGAAATCCCCAGAAATAAGAAGTGTATTCAGCCTTTTATAGGGAGAATAATTGTTTTAAGGTGATTTGTGCCAAACTTTGTTGAAATCATAAGGCCTATCACCAACATGCTGAAGAAATATGGTGTTATCAAGTGGTCACAGGAGGAAAAATCAGAATTCCAAAGGATCAAACAATCTTTGGTTGAAGCCCCTATATTGGTCAACCCTAACTATGGCAAAGAAGTCTTTTTCTTCTCTTTCGCTTCCGAGGAAACCATTGTTGTTGTGCTACTACAAAAAAATGAAGAAGGGCATGAACAACCCATAGCCTTTTTTAGAAAATCCCTATGAGATGTTGAGCTTAAGGATGACATATTAGAAAAACAAGCATATGTGTTGGTCAAATATTTAAAGGCCTTCAGGGTGTATGTAATACAGTCTAGCATAAAATCCTATGTTCCTAGTAGCAGTGTCAAAGAGATTCTGGTCCAGCCAGACAGTGAAGGTTAGAGAGGGAAATAGATTGTCAAATTTCTGGAATATGACCTACATATAAATACCACCAAGTTGATTAAGGGGTAGGGACTTGCCAAGTTATTATCAGAATCAAATTTTAAGGTGTTGGAATTGCATAAGACCTTCACCCAATCTGATGCACCCATGACATAGTCTGGACAAGGAAGCATGCAAGTATCTGAAAATTAATCCTCTTCACCTTGGTATAGAGATGTTATTTGCTTTCTGCAGCATCTAGAATGCCCACCAAATTTGAAAACGATGAGGGTCATGTCTCTCAATTTAAAATCTATAAAATTCTGCATTTTTAATCAAAACCTGTATTAGAGGGATCATGCTGGCATCCTATTAAAATGTCTTGATGAAAATGAATCTAAACAACTCAGAACAGATATGCACAGGGGATTTTGTGGAGGAAACTAGCATTGGAAAGCTACATCCCTCAAGATCCTAAGGGTATGGTACTACGGGCCCACCCTTTTCTCTAATGTATTCACCATAGTAAGGGCATGCAATGAATGTCAAAATTTTGTAGGAAAAAAAAATTACTCTCGCTACCCCTAAAACCTATCACTACCCGTGGCCCCTTTTAGCAATGGGGATTATATTTCATAGGTGAGATAAACCCACCCTCTAGTGGGAAACACAAGTGGATCCTCACTGCCATTGACTAATTTACCAAATGGATCAAGGTTGTGCCCACTAGGAATGCTACTGATAAGTGGACTATGATTTTTTTGGAAACCAATATCTTTTCCAGGTTTGGCTTCCCTAGAAAGCTTATAACAGACAATTCACTGGTATTTAATTCCAAATCCATGATTGAATTTTGTGGTAGCCATCACATTGCCTTAACACATTCCACTCCCTACTACCCTCAAGGGAATGGGCTGGGCGAGTCATCAAACAAGACTATCATCAGGATCCTCAAGAAATTGTTGACTGAAAACAAGAAATCATGGGACTCTAAACTTAAGTATGCCTTGTGGGATGATAGGATCAACATCAGGAGATCCTTGGGAACCTCACCATTTCATCTAGTCTATGTGATATATGATGTCTTCCATACTCAAATCGGTCTACCAGTTCTAAATTCCTACAGGAATAAATTGAGGATCCAAATGACATCCAGAGAAGAATGTTTCATATTATAGAGGTTCAACAAAAGAGAGAAGCAAGAAATCAGATAACCGAGGCATACCAAAGAAAGATCAAATCAGATTTTGACAAGAAAACCAAGAAGGAGATCTTTCAAGAAGGATACCTGGTCTTGAGGTGGGATGCTAGAAGGGAAGAAAATCCCAAGCATGGTAAGCTCTATAACCTCTGGTTTGGTCCTTTTAAGGTGGTTGAGGTTCTGGAAAATAATACATTTGTTTTACACAATCTAGATGATACTGATATTTTTGGAGGCCCAATAAATGGGTGCTTCCTGAAACACTATTTTGCTTGAAAGACTGAGGGAAGGTCCCTCTTGTACCATAGCTTCTTTCCTTTCTCGTTTGCATTTTATGAGTTTGTGTGTGTGTGAATAAAGACTCCATAGCCAAACAAAGGCACTGGGGTTAGCCTTAGTTTTAAATTACAGAGATGTATGGTTGAGGGACAATGACAGATATACATGGTTGAAAGATAGAAATAGAGGTAAGTCAAGGGAAGTGGGGGAGAGGTTTTGAGAGGTAAGGCACCTGATCTATTGTTCTTATCACCTAACATGGAAGTGTTATCCCCGGTTGGAGCCCATGTTGTAACCTAGGTATGCACCCCTACCCTTTCCCTCCTTTCCCCTATACATCCATCAAATCTCTAATTTTTGATTTGTGTTTGCTAAGTTTATTCTCCATGATTTAATGACCCCTACCGGTCTTTACTTTCTTTGCATCATTTTATTTCTTTCTTGAAAGGTGATTACATGTTTTGGTTTGAGTTTGAAACATATGTCACCATGTTTACCATTGATTGAGCATGCAGCAGGTCGACCAAGTCCTTTATATGCACAGGAAACATCCAAAAAGAAAGACAAAACAATCTAGAGAAGTGGATTTCAGGCTTAGGTTGTGAGTAACAGGCAGATTAAAATTTTTGATAGTCGAGATCCAACAGTTAATTAAGATCAACATCTTTGTGCATTCAGAGTTTCAAAACCGCGAAAGGTTTTAACCACAAAGCAATATGAAGTTTCACTACGGGGCTTCAGCGTCTGGGTGTCCAAGCTTGTTATTTTTTCAATCGTAAAAATCCTCGAACGTTGAATTGTCGAAGTAGCTTATTCTCATTAATTGTCTGCATTAAAGTATTCTTTAAACGGGGCCAAACGAAGAAAAATCTATCTTACAGGTGAAGCTATAGATTTGAAAGTATCAAATGACTTTCTGATCTAGCCAGTCTACAACATCATATTACTCATTAGGCAACATCTCAAATTCAAAGGAACCTAAGGTAGTTCATGGGTATGACATGAGGGAGAGGAGAAACTGCACTCCAGATTGCAGAAGAAATATCAAAGACTCCAGAAGAAGCACCAGAAGAATTTCTTCTTTCTAAAGGAGATAATTTGAAGGAGTGCTTGAAGAATCTTACTACACACCCAGTTATCTCTCAGTGGCCTCCAACAATGCACATGGACATCGGTGCTCGATACAGAGTCCATTTTACTCCAGCATATGCATCCATCTAGTTTATTGCTAGTATACGTTTTTAGTTGTTTAATTGCAAGACTCTTTTAGATTAAGGCATAATAAGTGGTAATTTATGTGTGATATGAACCACTCCTTTTTTATTAATTCAATCTCTAAGTATACATTACTATACTCCAACAGTATTTATTTAAGTCAATAAGTTTTTCTCTAGCTGATAGTGTAGAGTTAAGTCTCAGTTCCAAATGGACGAGAGCCTCTACAACTTTGATAAATATGTAATCTTTGTATGTTTTGAGGGTTCAGTTTTTGGGAAAATAATATCAATACATGAAATTGGTTGAACGTGTTCTATGCATGGATTAAATCTCTCTACCTAGTGGATATACTCTTGATGATAGTGTTTTTGTCCAAATCTACATGTGTTTTTATCTTATCTTGAATGCAGTTTTTTATTGGTGTGAAGTACATTTCATTTCCTTCGGCTATTTTATAACTTGCCTTTACTAATATGAAACCTGTGAAACAACAAATGCTTTGGTGAAGATTTGTTTCCATTACAACATGTGGGAGTAATTGTGTTTTTTATACATGTTTAATGTCTTGAAATGATATTTTAAGTATTAAACTTCTTGTAGTTGAGTATTCATTGAATGGTTTGTTGTTTCCCTGTGTTATATCCTCTATTATCTCACTTGTCTATCATTTGTGTGCCACCAGCCAAGGAGAACCCTCATCTATATCATTTTTCCAACCCAACCATGTTCTTGTCTCGGTAAACCAACCCTCCAACTAACCAACGAAATCAAATAACCAAAAAACCAACCATTCCAAAACTTGAGGTGGCCTAGCTCTTCCCTTTAGCAGTTAGGTGCATACTTTAGGACCAACACACCGTATATGAAAAAGTAATGTTGTTTTATTGAAGAGTTGTAGTATTTTTAATGTCACAAATCAAGAATTCAACATACTTTAAATAAGTCACCAGACTACACTAATTTTGATTTGCAGGAAAGTAAATGTCAAACATGAAGGAAAATAAAGTCACTCTTGTAGAATTTAAATCACACTTGCAAAAAGTAAATCACACTTGAAAAATGAAAATCACACTTGCAGGAATTGAAATAATGCTTGCAGGAATTAAAATCACACTTGCATAAATTAAATCACACTTGCAGGAAAGTAAAACTATGCTATGATCTAGTGGTGACTTGCTTTAAGTACGATGAGATTTTTGTTTTATAACAATCACGTGTCCGCTCATCCAATATCAATTCAATAATATCAATCACAATTTTCTAAAGAGAAAATCTATAGAAAACAAATGAAATGAACTGCAATTGTAGGCGAAGTTGCAGAAACAGAGCTATAACAGAAAAGAAATTACAGTGATGTGAGTTGCAACAATGTAAATTTCAACACAACAAAATTTACAACGATGCAAATTGTAGTATATTAGAACTATAGAATAATCGGTGATAATGAACTTATAGAAGTCAAATCAATATTGAATTGAAATTAAAGTTACAAAATTATCAACACTAAGAAATTAAACGTTAACCACACTTGAATCATGATTAATTGTTCTATGAAATATGGAATTGCAGCGGAATTAAGAAAACAAAACAACTAAAAAATAAACTAAACATAATTAAAATGTTAAGTCTTATGCTAATATATAGGCAGTACCTAAAAAAGGATGGTTCCCTACCCCCTTAAAGAAGGCACTGGTGTATGGAATCAATATAGCATGAACGTTCAACACACCATTACACAAACATGAAGACAAAACTAAATTACATTACAGAAGTCTAAATATTACCATAACAACAGAATGTAATTGCTAGACTAATTCTCCTCCGCCCAGCTCTAGGGAAGTTGAGGTTCTTATACAATACATAGATTTCTAAAATAACACAAAGAGATGGATAGACAACCATGAGAATCGATTGTTCATCCATTTACATTGATATTGTCAAATTTTAGTAAAAGTTGGGCTTGTGTTGACTCGTTAAGAAAACAAATTTATCCTTTAGTCACACACTATCCTCTTGTCTCCTTCCTATGTGAATATCATTTCCTAATCTCATCAATGTTAGACTCAGAATTGAGGCAATGGAGAGTTTGTTATAAAGAACCATCCTTTTCTCTCAAATCGTAGCTTATTTTAGAAAAGGACTCATTAGAGACTCAATTTGATGTTCTACAGACAAAACCCATGTCACACATTTTTCAAATTCATCTTCATCTGTTCAAAAATTGGGATGGAATTTGGTTGTTTCAAAACTGCTGCTAATTTTAGTATGTACCATTATCTCATACTGGAGGTCCACACGTGTGAGATGGGTAAGGTTTGATCCACCTAGATCCATGTCTTCAATCTTAGGAACAAAACTCTATTTTGCATTTCCATGTGGAGGTCCACTGGTATAATCTTCGTATTGCAGCAACAATGTCATATTGTGCTTGGAGTCATAGCCATGGTGATAAATTGCAGCAATTGTCGAAATTCACAGCTACTAAAAGGCAGCCACTGTAATTTCTCTGTATAGCAATGTTAGTGCATGATCGTAACAGGTTCCTTAAGAAATATGAAAGATGTAATGATCCCAAGCCAAATTATTTCTTGGAATCACTAACTACTACTAATTTATTGAGTTATTAAGTGCATACAAGATTCATCAACACATGGAGATCACAATATATTCAAGATGTAGAAGCACAAGCAAAGATCTAACCTTTTTATTATGAGCAATGTAAGATCAATACAATAGGTGGCCGATCTGGCATAAACCTCAGATGGTCGTACAAGCAATAGATATGCGCTGCTACAAAATTCTCCCGACAATACAAAATAAGCCTCCAAAGGCTGGATATACAATGAAGATTGAATCAAGCAGATCTGAGTCATACTAATGCTCAACCTCCAAGCTGGAAAGTGCCACATCCTGCTAGAATGTTGAAGCCCTCAATAATTCTAACCTGCTACCAAAAGTGTCCAATCATCTTGAGAAATATGCCAAATGATAGATCGGGCAACTGTAAGGACAACCCAGATGTCCAAATTCCCAAATCCACTCTCAAACCCCGTAGATATGAATTCCTCCACTGAATGGTTCACCCCACTGGATGACTGAAACCCTAGCTAGTTTGGCCCTGATGAAGGAGGCCTCCAAATGCTCTGAAACTCTCCAAGAATATAGATCGGTCTATGAGAATCCTGTGGGAGAAGTTTCAGACTCAGATCTCAAGCAGATCTCCCTAGATCTGAATTTTACTGAATCACAAGACGTCCCCTATGGCTCCAAGACGTCCCAATCTGTAGACAAATGTAGAATGATGATAACCCTCCAGAAAATCCCTCAAACTGATGGTCCTACCCCTACAAACAAAACCCAACTATCGAAATGGCCCCAGACCCTCAGGATAAGTTGGATCGAACCTCCCTCTAGATGATGGTGCGTCCTTGTTGGAAACACAAGAACAGCACGACCTACTACCTTCTGAAGCACTAGATGGAGATGGCCTGAGACTAGAATGGTGTGGAGGAGTCTTTCATCCCTAAGACCAAGCTGCGGAACAAGGTGAGTGGATATTTCACCACTGAGTTTCTCACAAGGGTTTGTACAGCAAAACCCCCAAACTGAATGCTCAAGAGCAATAGCAAATGCTAATCCAAAACTAGAATCCGTAATAGGTGCACCCCAACCTCTTACTTATACTTTTCCTTCTAATTCTTTGTTGAGTTAGGTTAACTCCCAGGGTTAATCTTTTATTCTTTTGTTGATTTATCTTGTACTCCTTTATCCTTTTCCTTTCTTAAGTCAACTTAAAAATATAACTTTTAACTTCTTGACTTTTCCCCCCCTCAGTGTGAGACTATGACCTAGTGGGGGTGCCCAGGCCACTGAGTCTCCTCATCACCTCTCTAAGAGGTGGGGTACATTACAGTCTCCCCTTCTTGAAATTGCTTGTCCTCAAGCAATTCCAAACCTGCTTCTCTAACCACGTGCTCCTGCTCCCAAGTGGCATCCTCAATGGGTAAATCCTTCCACCTGATCAGATACTCCTTGATGCTTCGGTTTTGGAGCCTCTTATCTCTGACTTCTAACACCTCCTCTGGAATCAAAACAAGTTGTCCCTCCTCATCCATGGGAGGTAATGCCTCAATAGGCCTGACATGTTGATCGAGAGATTTCTTAAGGCACGAGACATGGAAGACGTTGTGAATTTTGCTACCCTGTGGAAGCTCCAACTCATAAGCTACTGCCCCTATCCTCTTTCTGACTTTGTAAGGTCCAAAGAAACGTGGTTGTAGTTTATCCACTCCACTTATTTTAATGGAGGCCTGCCTGTATGGTTGCAACCTCAAATAGACTAAATCGCCAACCTAAAAGGTATGATCAACTATGTGCTTGTCTGCTTGGACCTTTTGTTGGTTTTGTGCCCTCTGTAAATGATCCTTCAATTCCCTGAGAATGTCTTGGCTCTGTTGTATCCAATCCTATAACATCGGAGCCCTGTTGTCACCAAATTCAATATCCACAAATGATAAAGGATCATAGCTATATAAATCTCTGAAGGGTGACATGCCAATGGACATATGTTGGGTGGTGTTGTATCAATATTCTCCCAAATGTAACCATCTGACCCATGCTTTCTGTTGTCCTGCTACGTAGTTTCTGAGGTAACCTTCCACCCATTTGTTGACTATCTCAGTCTGACCATCTGTCTGAGGGTGATAGCTAGTACTAGGAGTCAATGT
>ML781752.1:722568-758831 GCA_009831015.1 Picea engelmannii | reverse complement strand
AGTTGAAACCGATTCGATATGGTCCTTTCAAGATTATCGACAAGATTGGTAACAATGCTTTTCGTTTAGATTTGCCTCCTTATATGCAGATGTATGCAGTTGTTAATGTTGAGAATTTGAAGTTGTATGAACCTCCTTTGATTAATGATCAAGGAGAGCATGTTCAGATTCCTTCCATAGATGATTTTTCTCTAGAGTATCTAACAGAACTGCAGGAAGACACTATCCTTGACAGGAGATTGCGAACTTCAAAACGAGGAAATGTGGAGTATCTTCGAGTTGGTCTTAAAGGGAAGAATCCAAGTAAGGCCAAGTGGATTGACATTGGAAGGGTGAGGGAAATTTACCCTCATCTTCACATAGACTGAAAATAGTCTTTTGGAGGTCCAAAAGCTTCCCAATGGGAAGGTGTGATTAGGGGATCAAATTTTGCTCAAAAATTCAAAGTGCTCAGAATCGCTTCAAACCGGAAGAGAGTGTAGGCCTCATCATTTCTAACCCAACGCAACTCATTTCGTCTCAAACGGACGTCAGGAGCGAGAGATATTGCAATCTGTTCATAAAGTCAAACAGGCAAAAAAAAATTGATGCTGACTGTACAGTCCGTACAGTCCGTACAGGCTGACGTGGCAGGGCCGTACAGACCGTACGATGACATGGCATCTGATGATGTGGTAAATTTTGGTTGGCAGTTGAGGTTGAATGATGTTTTGACACGTGTCAGCATATGGTTGGTGGTTTGATGCCACGTGGCCCAGTCAAGGGCTGCCACGTGGCACCTTTATATTTGTTGTTGTAATCAAAATATTTTGGAGTCTGTGGGGTTCGACCCCCGGACCTCCCCACCATGTAAAGACTTCACAACATCCGCCCGACCACTGTACCGCCGCATGTTTCTTATTATACATGTGTGTTTTAATTTATTTCAATTAACATATGTTGCATATATGGGCGGGGTCGGGCCGGGGCTTAGCGTCGGCCCGTGGTCATTTGAATTGTATATATGACCATGCTATATATATTATAGTTGAAAGTTTGTGTGCGCGCGGGATTTTTTAAACCTAGCCCGTGGTTTTTTGGAATGCGCCATGTGCTCACGCCCGGAGCGTGGGGAAGTTAATACAGTTGGAGCGGTTCAACCGTTAACCACTTTTTGCCAATATGCGCGGTCCCATGACCCTCATACGCCCAGGTGCTAGGCGGTTAGGGGCTGGCGCACCCTTAACCTTCCTACGGTTTTCCCTGTTGGTGAAGTTGTGCCTGGTGCTGGGTTTTCACGCTATTTATTGTGTGTGTGCCAGGTTCATTGGACAAGGGTGCGTTTTGTAGATGCAGAGACAACAAGCTTGAAGGGGGAGACTTTCAGGAGGCCTAAATTCTTCGTTTTTCGACCGATTGAGGTGTTGAAAGAGCCCAGACAGGGGTTTTGGGATGCTMTGAAGCCATTGGAGCAGTCGGTTTTTCAGTTTGAGCATTGTAARACATGTTTTTGAGCACTTTTGAGCAATTAATAATAATGATCCATTGGAAGCTRGACCAAGAGATGTAGCCCAAGAGAGGGGTGAAATCCTTTATCAATTGCTATGTTTATGTGCTTATGTTCATTGATTATGTTGTTGTCTATGTGTAATTTGCATGAATAATCCCTTAATCTATGTGTTGCAAACTGATCCATTTGCTTTAAACACATAACATTTACATTGCAATAATTTCAAGTATTTCAAGTCTTCTTCATTTTTAGATCATATGGGAGCAAGTTTATCGAACAAAGAAACATACAGATTGACCCCTCAGGAGAATAAAGAGGTCAAGGAGTAGGTCCAAGAGTTGTTGGATAAGGTTTTGATCAGAGAAATATTAATCTTGTGTTTATTACCAACTCTGTTGAGTCCAAAGAAGGATGGAGGTTGGATAATGTGCACAGATTCTACAACCATCAACAAGATAACTATCAGGTATAGATTTCCTTTTCCCATAATGGATGATTTAATGGATTGTTTGAGTGGAGCTAGTTATTTTTCCAAAATAGAATTGAAGAGTGGTTATCATCAGATAAGAATGAGATAGGTAGATGAATGGAAAACAACATTCAAAACAAATGAAGGATTGTATAAGTGGCTTGTTATGTCGTCTGGCTTAACGAATGCTCCAAGTACATTCATGAGGTTAATGAATGAAGTGCTCAAATATTTTATTGGGAAGTTAGTGATTGTTTATTTAGATGATATTCTAGTTTTCAGTAAGACTGAAGAGGAAAATTTAAGACACTTGAAGATGGTTTTGAGAAGGTTGCAATGAGAAATATTTTTGGTGAATTTGAAGAAATGTTATTTTATGAAGACAAAACTTATGTATTTGGGATTTGTAATTTCTTCAAATGAATTGAAGATGGACCCAGAAAAGGTGAGGGATATAAGGGAGTGGCCTTCTCCAAGAAGTGTGTTTGAAGTAAGAAGTTTTCATGGGTTAGAAATCTTTTATAGAAATTTCATTAGGAATTTCAGTAGTATTTGCGCACCCATACTAGATACTATAAAGAAGGAACATGGATATTTTGGCTAGACAAAAGAAGCCAAGAGAGGATTTAGAGTGTTGAAATAAAAGATAACAGAACAACCTATTTTACTTCTGCCAGACTTTAAGAAGACTTTTAAGGTAAAATGTGATGCAAGTGGATTAGCCATTGGTGCAGTTTTAAGTCAATATGATAAGCCTATTACTTATTTTAGTGAGAAGTTGAATGATGCTAAGAAGAAGTATTCGACATATGACAAGGAATTTTATTCTATAATTCAAGCTTTGAAAAAGAGGAGACATTATCTTATGCCAAAGGAGTTTATTTTGTATAATGACAATCATGCTTTGTAGTTCATAACCAAACAAGAGAAATTGAACCAGAGACATACCAAATGGGTAGAATTCATGCAGAATTTTAATTTTTTCATTAATCATATTAATGGGAGTGCTAACAAATTTGTAGATTCTTTGAGCAGGAGATGTTTAATCTTACAGGAATTCTAAGTGGATACTTTGGGATTTGAAAACCTCAAGGAGATGTACCAGGAAGACCCAGGTTTCGAGGCAGATTACAAAGCATGTGAAAATCCTTTGTTGAGGGATAGACATCAATGGATGGAGTATAATATCCAAGAAGGACTATTATTCAAAGGAAGTCGACTATGTATCCCAAGATTCTCAATGAGGGATAATTTGTTAAAGGAGAAACATAGTGGAGGATTGGTTGGACACTTTGGACATGATAAAACATATGCGCAGTTGAGTTCTGATGACTCTATGTTTTGACCATTTTTTCCTTTGACCAAGTCTCTTTTTCACATGGAAATCATACAGTTAATACCTCTATTATCCCTTTTTGAAGGTATTATCAGGTTTCTTCCATCAATTTGATATGGATCAACATAAGGTATGTGTAATATTCATTTTGATAATTTTATTATGAGTTTATCCTTAATAAAATGTGTGTGATCCATTAACACTTGTCTTTTGATTTAAACAGGTCGAAAACACAATCCATCCCTCAATCCGGTCGTCGATCTGATCCTCAATCCGACCCTCAATACGAAACTCAGAGCACAATGAGTTGTGGGTTGGTATATCGGTGGGATCTTCCTAGCAAATGTGAAATGTGGGTTTCATACATGTTCAAACCCTCCAGCTATGGGACTCATTACATTTGATTCGAACAGTTGCATTTTACCTCTATTTTAAGTGCGTGAGTTGCTAGAAGATGTTGTATGTTATTAGTTTTTAATGATTTTCTATTGTAGGAGAGTGTCGACCCTTTCAGTGGTCGACCTCTCTGTTATATAAAAAACTCTATAAATACTGAGGTCTCTCAGAATGAGATGAACAATGATAATATAGATACTATCTTGAATTTTCCTCTTTAAATCAATTATGGTGTTAATACAAGTGATGCGATGAGATTGTGACTATCTATTGAGATGGAGTAGTACCACGACTACCTGGGGGGGGCACCAATGGTATGTGTGTTTTGTTTACTTTTTTTATATTCATATTAACACATATAACTCTCTTGTGTAGGTTTCTTATTTAAGTCATGTTTCCTTATCTAATTTACAGGTTACTTGCAATTTTCATATCTGGACATCTAACTATGTATTCCCTGATATATAACTCTTTTATGCAGGTTATCTACATAGGTTGTCTTTATTGACATATACATGCTCATGATCATCTAAATATTCATATATATACATATCTCTCTTTTCTCATTTACATAAGTTGTACTTTACTTTACATATTGGTCATCTAGACAATGTACATAACAATCATATATGATTCATTAAGATATGGTTTAAATTAATCCCTGTAAGGTTGCATAGATTATTATCTCTATTGTAGAATATTTCTAGCATCAGTGTGATATGACAGATGCTAATTTCAAATCTCTTTTGAATAATTTCTATAGATTATATTGATTACAAGAATGTGTTTTTAATCAATTGATATTTCCTCAATGGAAATAATTTCAGTAGATTCCCTTGTTTATACTCTGCATATCTCTGTAGAAATTAACATTGATTTGATTCTGCTTGAATTATCAGTAGTGTGAAGATGGCATCGTGATCTAATTCACCACTGTATACACAACCACTATAGTTAAATGGCATCATGATGTTGTTTACTTTCAGTCAGTCAGACTAGTGTAAAAGATGTGGTTTATTTTTTGTAGAATAGAAATAATTGTGAGTTTTTGAAAATATGCTTTAATAATAGAGTTTGGTTCAAAGAGTTGTTTTTAAGGAAACATAGCTTGATTCCATTCAATAATTGATTACTTAGATTAATATGGTTACTTTTAATAGATTCCTCTGTATATTTGAACTAAGGTTTACTATCCAAACATAGTTTATTTTGTTTATAATATCTTTCTAAAACAGAATTGTAAATTGAAGATAAAGTATCGATTCCTAGGATAAACCACCTTCCTACCTAGCTAAATCCATTTCCAAATTTCATAATTAGTTAACCCTTACCCTACCTTGACTCATATTGTGTCACAACTCTAAGTTTACTTACCCTAGTCGATAATTTAATTGAGGTAAATTAAGGTATATATTTTACTCATCATTTGTGGCGTTATTGTCAGGGAGTTGTCCAAAGGTAGAAAACAATTAGGAAGTAGTTCATTTCTCAGCATTAGTGCTAGTTTGGTCGCGGGGGAACATTAATATGAGAGGTAAGAGCTTGCGCATCTATTATAACAGGTTCCTCCAAACCCAATGGTAGTTTTGTTTTTTTTGTTTTTTTTTTTTTTTATTCTTTCATGAACAAACCTAGGGACCGAAAGGGTAGATATGTTAAAATCAATCCAAAAATTCCAACCAAAGTTCCTTCTAACCTTTTTGGTGGAAGAAATACTCCATCTACAAACTCTGTAGAACAGTATGAGAAAGTACAAGTATGGGATAGTTCAACCTAGAAAGATAAAAAAGTTTCAGAAGAGACAAGAACTGAAGAAACCATAGAAAAAAAAGTTGAGACACCAACAATAGTAGGACAAGAGGTAAAACCATTCGAACCTTCCAATTTCTCATCATCAAAACCATCCAACACCACTTTTTCCTTTTTACCACCATCATGGGATTCTAACTGTATAGATATCATTGAACCTAAATAGGTGAATTCCCTCTTTGGAGTTTCAACAAATTTAGTTGTGTCACAAGTTGAAACAACAACTTTTGAACCAATAGTTTCAACAAGCTCAAGCAAAGTCCCTGAAATCCAAATAGCAGACAATTTTTCCTATCAGAGAAATATCTCTCCTGAAAAAGAACGTTGGGATGCCTCATTATATTCAAGAATAAAACCATGAAGGAATTCTCTTTTTTGGAATCATATCAGTATGGATGAACATGAGGACCAAAATCATGTGAGACATGATGAGGGAGAAGATGTAGGAAACCAGGCAAAAACCACTTTTTGGTTTCTAATTTTGGATACCACACAAAATGTTAATATGAAGAACATTCCACTTTCTGCACTACCTACCTTTTATGGTAAGAGTAGTGAGGATACATACACCTTCCTGTTTGAGTTTTACATCTTGTGAAGAAGTTATAACTACGTGCAAGATGCTCAAAAATTAAAACTATTTCCTGCAACTCTTAAATATTCCACACTTAGATGGTTCATGGGATTAAGAGAGGCTCGTATCATATATTGGGAATATATGAAGACCATATTCCTTAGGAAATACCAAGAATATTTCAAATCTAAATATTCTCGTAATGATATATGTTATCACTGAAATATCTTCCGCAACATTGCACATAATGGTTAAGGAAAAATATCAATGCCAACAGCAATTCATCCACCCACAACACCAAAAATGCATTCAAAAGGAAAAAAGACTATACAAATTGGGTCAAAATTTACAGTGCGCAAACTCACTACAGGAGGCGCATGCACAGTGCATGGTCCAACACATCCCTCAAAGTGCACTATGCACCAAATGAGGGACTGTGTATGAGAAAATCCACACAATTCTATGAACTACGCATTTATGGATCTTATCGGCCCCTCAACCACTTCTGGTTTGAACCCCAACACGATTTGACACTCATATCTGAGCAAAATCTAGCTTGGGGGTTGGTCAAGGGATAAAGGGTGCCCTAAAAGGCCCCTTGTTCACAGTATGAACCAATTACATTTTTCCTTGAAGAAATTCTATAAATAAGATCCATGAGTGTGCTAAGAAACCAAGATCTTCATTGTATTGTTATGTTGCAAGAATTCTCCCTTGAGAATCCTCTTTTCTCTTTGGAGCCTTCAAGAACCATTGCACTAGGCCATTCCACTCACCTCTTGAGGGAATAGGCATTGTTTTTCTTTACCATTTTCCATTTCTTCCATTGTATGAATAGCTCTTCATTAGGAAACTCAAGATCCCTCCCAATGAGGAAGAGGGGACTCATAAGTCCCTATTTTTATCTACGGTTTTTTGCCTACTAATCTATTGATCCATTGGTATCATTGTGTTGGTCATTGTTTGATTTTCATGGTTCTAAGTTTCTCATGATTTCTAACTTGTATTTCTTAGGTGTTTTAGTCTATTTCTTTGTTTATACATGTGTTTGGCTTACTTAACCCACCCACAAACTTTTGTCTTGTCTAGTAGGATCATCTAGACATGAAAGTGTTGTTTTTTTTCTCACCCCAGAGACAAAACCAACACAACCAATTGGCGACCATATTGGGTATTGGTATCAAATTCCTCCCTATTTGATCTTAGAGAGCACTTCATTTTGATTGTTTTGTCTTTCTATTACCAAAATCAGCCTACCCCAACCTGTCAATGTCAAAATTCAGAGTTGAGGAAGGGGAATTTCACTTGGAAATTTCTCCCCCAACGCATGACAAGAAGTGCGTGAACTTTCCATCCCACAGACGCACATTGTGCGCTAAGCATGCCTCTTTACTCGGTTCATTATGTGCCCTCTATGTGCCTGTCATAATTGTAACCCATGCATAACTCCAATTTTTCAAAATTGTAAGGGTCTTTATGAATGTTTGAGGGCCCCTAGCCTTCATATTTTTATTTTTCATGCACTTTGTAAGGAAACTACACTCCACTTAGAGTCCTTTCCCATATGAAAGGTTAGGTAAGATAGGCACTTACGGGTTAAAAAGAACCAATATTGTCCTCTTTTTCTTGGTTGCCACATGGATGGATTATTTGGCTTGTAAAATTTTAAGTTGAGGTTATTGCTTTCATACATAAATCACTTAAATTGGGACTAGAAGTTAACTTTGACCCTCAAGTATTCTCTTCCCTCACACCCTAGTGTGATCTTGGGGATTAGAAAGGTGTTTAAAGGGGCATTTCATCTTCCTTAACAAAATATTTAGGAGAGGACAAAGCCTCCCTAGGGTTCCCCTTTGTTTTTTGAAATCATCTTAAAGTTTTGTAAGGGCCCATACATGCCCTCATATTGCAAACATAGGATAGTTTCTTAAAAATTATTTCTTAGTTTACATCACAATCTAGGAAAGTTTAAAGATCAAAGTAACGGGCCCATACATGCCCACATGCTTGCAATCTAGGATAGTTTCAAAGATTTCTTAGTGTTAACAACATTTAAGGAGTTTAAAGGATTTGTAAAGGACCCATATGTCCACATTTCTAGTTCTTTAGGGATTTAAATATTCCTCAAGGTTGTACCAAAGATGCATAGTAAGCTAGGTAAAGAATATTTGTAAGAACCATAGGAAGTCCACATGTTTTAATATCACACTTAACTTATTAAAAACTTGGCACACTTTTCCACTTGCTTGCACACAAAGTCACTCCTCACACACATAATTTCCATTTTGAATAATGGAGGTTGAAGTATGTTTTCTGCAAAGCAATTCTGAAACGTCCCACTACTTCTTTGGAAATTATCCACACCCATTTAATTCAAACGAGATTGGTTCACACCCCCAATCTCTCAGCCCACCACATCTAATCTTTTTATAAAAAAACATTAAGTTTTCCTCCACAAGAAGTGCCAAAAGAATTTTTTTAGTCTAGGTAGGATCTTGGGGCTAGGCATCCAAATAACCCCCCGTTATCTGGTTCTCACATTTTCAAACAATAGAAGTTGAGAAATAGGGAACTTTGAAATCCTCCAAGTCAAGTGTTCCTACACCATAAGACGGGGAGATACCTTTGAAGGGTCGAAGGCCAAAGTCCGGTTGTTCTACACATCCCTCTTTGAGTCACCCAACTCTTGGAAGGGCATCCAATACGTGACCCATTTTTTAGGCTGAAAATATAAATTATGCACTTTGATCAAGGTACCAAGTGACCAAACATAAGACATCTACCTAGGTGGCGATTGTGGGTTGAAATTTCACCTTGATTAGATTTTGTGTGGCTATTGGCAAATATCGCTAGCTCTTTCGTGATATGCACCCTATACCCCTCATTATAATGGATTGCTTCAACCTTCACTATTTCCTCTTCCGATGGCTTCAGGCCCCATTATTGAGTGTTATTGGAAGGCCCAATGCTATTTGAGAGGAAGGATGATACGTCTTTTAGGACACGAGCATTTGTTTTTATTTTTTCCCCCATGTGGACAAAATCCACCTACCCACATGCTTGTTTATTTATAGTTGATTTATGTATGATGTTCATTTGATTACATGCAATTGTGAGTTATACTATCTTGTGAAGGTCCAAAATTATACAAAAGATATTGTTCATTTATTTCTCTCTTATCACCATTTGCACACATTCACTTTGTTAGTCAGAAACCATAGGGAACCCACAGAATCCCCATCGTTCCAGATGCTTGTAGAATCTCCCTCCTATTCTAGGAGGAGTCCCTAGTATTTCTGACTCATCAGCTCAACCATCTCACACCCCTATGAGTGCTACTATTTTGGGATCATATTTACTTGGTTCCACTTTTCTTGGGTCCAATTCCCAAGGCCATCCATCTACTAGTTCTCCTTCACAAAGAGGTTGGGCTCAAACTTCTTCTCAAGGGATAAGTACAACCCCACCAAATCTCTCTCAAGGGGAAGGTCCACTATCTACTCACACGATGGTTGGAACTAATCCTCCACCAAATATTCCTATTCCATAATTAGAAACCCTTAACATTCCTGATTAACCAAACTCACGAATTATCCCATTTTGCATGATCCCACTTGGCCCAATATGCCTACAAAATTTCCTTCATACATTCCAAAGTTTGAAGGAAAACCAGGGGATGATCCCGCCAACCATGGTATGACCTTCAACTTATGGTTCTCTTCAAACAACATCATGGATTATTCCATCCGCTTAAGGTTGTTTCAATGAACTTTCACGGGTTCCTCAGCCAAATGGTATGTGGACGAAAAATCAGAGTCCCATGTGACCTTTGAATCATTGGCCAAGGCCTTTTTGTCCTTTTTCCAACTACCAGTTCATCACAATACTGGCTCAAAAATTCTCTCATAGTTCAAACAAACTATTGTTTTCCATATACCTGATCACATCCATGAATGGCGTCAGTGTCGTAGTTTGTGTAAAGAAGAAACCGCCAAAGAACAATGTCTTGATTGGTTTCTCAAATCACTTGTCTTTGTTATCTCCAAGGATTCTACATCCAATTTTCCTCAGTCAAAAGAGGAATCCATCAGCAAGGCCCAACATTTTTACCTCATCTATGTTGAATCAGGTTACTTGTACATAGTGTTACCTGATGCACCTAGACCCATACCATTTGGCCAGGAAAAACTTGGGATGTCCCACACTGTGGATGGGTTGATTGGTTCCATGACACACCACAACCCTTACAGCCAATCATCAACTATTTATGGTGCACCTCAGTATCCACAACCATATGGAAGGACGTCTTATTACCCTCCCCCACTCACCAATAGCCATATCATATTGTTCCCCCTCAGTCATTGAGCGGACCCCCACTGATACCCCAGATACATCTGATCTCTCAATCAAGTGTGGGTCCACCCCCAACCCCTACATGTGACCATAACATTTGTGGAGGTACTTCAACTTCCTATATGCCATATGGATCATCTCCCCCAAAAAATCCATATTTTCCATTTCCTGGTCCTCCACATTTGTTTTCTCCTCCACAAGGACAACCACATGTCGGCTTTAAATTTGTTCAACCCTCTCCCATTCAACAACTTCATACTTTTGAATAGTTGAATACAGAAAATTTGGCCCATCAGCCGAATAATGCTAAGAATAAAGGAAAAAAATGAAACAATAATAACCTTTGACCAGGAGGAAGTAACCCCTAATAAAACCATCCCACTGGGTGCAACTCGAATCAAGGAAACCAAAACCCCCAAGGGGGAAATAAAAACAAATGACCAAGTAAGAACAAAAAAAATCTGAGGATGAACTTCCCTTGCGCTCTCTATGGTGAGTATGGACATTATACTCACCATTTCCCCCAAATTTCCAACTTCAAATAGATGAAATATTCCATGAATGTGCAACGTCCTCCAGTGTCGCCTACCCCTCAATAGGCCCTACAATAGTATTTGCAACATCCACCTCTTGATGTGTTGCAAAAACCTATTCCTCACTAAGGTGTGATGAATACCCAACATGAGGTACACCCTGCCCCACCACAAATGGGGCAATATCAACACCCAGGCCCCATTCAACCTGGAAATCTAGTCGATCGCAATATCCTCCTCACCGGTGAAGAGGAAATTATGCTACAAACACGGGGTCATCAATACAACATGCCTTATGACTCTACACCAACCACCTCAGAAGCAAATCCATATACATCTAGACAACCATTGATGATTCCACACCCTAACACTGAACCAAACCCTCATATACCTCGCATTATGTTACTATAGAATGTCAATAACCCTCATGCTAGGGAAGCACACAATTACAGTTTGGTCAGCGACTTAACAGAGTCTCATGCAACCATGTCTGTATTGGAGGTTCTCCAAACATATCAATCTCAGCAGAAATCCTTGCTTTCCACCTTGGGTGCAGTCAACCTAGTTGATACTAGAATCATCACCTTTGAACTATATAGCGGAGAACCACGCCTCCCTGCCCTAGTAGCTTTTTAGATACCAGTTAAGATCCTAAACATCAAATTTCATTAGTGTATCATCTATGAAGGTGCATCCACATGCATCATGTCCAAATTTGTATGGCATAAACTTGGCTCACCAGAGCTAGTACCATCTGCCATCACCCTTAGAGATTATTACAGTTGACCATCATCCCCTAAAGGGCTCTTCCAAAATGTCCCCATAGAACTTGGGGGAAAAACCATCCTCATCGACATTGAATTTATCGATGCCCCACTTGATTACAATATCTTTTTCAGACGTAGCTGCATGTATGTTCTGAATGCGGTAGCCTCTTCTGTGTTTTGAACGATGTTGTTCCCCCACAATAGGAAAATTGTCACCATCGACCAAATTACACATTATGAGCCTAATCATTCTGCCAATATTGATAACATTCTCCCCCTTGTTCACACTAGCTCATATGCTTATTCGATCATCGACATGGGTCCCAGAATTTTCAAGGACCCATCCTTGTTGGGGGCATATCATGGAGCACCACCTCTCCTACACCCTTCAGCATAAGTGTGTGTAGTATCTTCTAATGGAATAGATATCAGAGACACTACTCTTCCCACTGGGGCCCCTCCTCACATCGAAGTTCCACCAGTTGGAGAACTATTACCTCAAGAATTCCTTGAGAACCCCACTGCACCACTTATCCTTGATTTCCCTCCCTCGCCTACCCCTCTAGGGGAAAATCTCGGTTTGGGAGAACATCCCCCAAGCCATTACCCAAATTCCCTTATTCCCCCCACCTGGATTCGAAGCATTCCAGGTATTTGCAACCCTTACTCTTCCTAAAATGGTGCTTTCCATCCCTGTATGGTATCTCCATCCACCCATGATGGTTCCTCAACCATCTCCCCCCCCCCCNCGCCTACCCCTCTAGGGGAAAATCTCGGTTTGGGAGAACATCCCCCAAGCCATTACCCAAATTCCCTTATTCCCCCCACCTGGATTCGAAGCATTCCAGGTAGTTGCAACCCTTACTCTTCCTAAAATGGTGCTTTCCATCCCTGTATGGTATCTCCATCCACCCATGATGGTTCCTCAACCATCTCCCCCCCCCCCTGACAGAGGGAATACCGATGCAGATCCCAGTCCAGGATCCTACCACACCACCCTCACCCCCAACTATTGGCACCACTACCACTATTGGGGGCAAGCGAAGGAAGAACGAGCCCACATATCCACCCCCTCCCCGAGCTCAACCTCATTGTGCACTATGCGAAAGAGATGGACAACCCACTAATAGATGTCCTACTCTTCCTGAGTTACACAATATGATCTAGCTCCCTTGAACAAACCCATTTCTCATTACTTCACCAAGTACATCCATTGCTACTATAGAGTCCTCAAACACATGCAATAAAGGGTTACGAACCAAATTTGCTTGTGCCATATGCTTCGAATATGGCCACTACACCCATCATTTCCCATCTCTGCCTCAATTTTTCCAAATGTTAGTCGTAGTACACCAAACATCTCGACCAGATCCCTCTCACCCTCTCTCTATTGAGGCTCACATTACTAATATTCGATACATTTTTTCATCATTACCTGAGCGAACGAGGCACCATCCATAGTATCGGGACATGTACTTTATGTCTAGTGGGACCTCGCACCCTGTCCACGATATCCCTTCGATGTCCATGGACAGTCACACTTTGAAAGTTCCCCCTGTCACCTCCCTGGATCCCTTATATTCTCACATTTTCCACTGCGACAAATATATCCTAGAGGAACTCACTACTCCCGATTTCCCATGGAATGTGCTCCGTCATCGAGCACTTTTCCTTTCATAGGAGGCCTTTCATTGTCCTACCCAAGCCTCCATGTGCACAATCGAAACCAAGGATTTTATTCCTTCGGGGAATATAGACTGGTTCAACAACCCTATCTATACCCTCGATGATTTTCAAGAAGGAAACATGGCCAACATCTCCCCCACCATCAAAATTGACATTTCCATTAAACTAGGAATCGTAGAATAAATCACCATTGGTGTCACATGCTCCCCTGAAGAACTCACTACTTACAAATCTCTCTTTCAGGAATTCCGGGATATTTTTTCCTCATCATATATGGAGATGCCCAACCTCGATCCTTATATAGTCGAACATCACATTGACACATGGACAGATGTCACCCTAGTTCATCAAAAGCAATGCCCCCTTCACCCATCCAAAGTTGCAGATATGAAAGCCAAAATTGACAACTTCCATGTTGTTGGTTTCATTTACCCCATTGCGTACACTTCATGGGTCTCCAACCTCGTCCCCGTTAATAAAAAACAAGGCACTATTCGCATCTGCACAGACTTTCACGATCTCAACCATGCTTGCCCCAAAGACAACTTCCCAACCTCATTCATCGACCAAATCATCGATGATTGCGTCGACCATGAGGCACTATCCTTTATGTATGGATTCTTCGGATACAATCAAATCCAGATCCACCAAGTGGATCAATACAAAACTTCTTTTACCACCCCTTGGGGTACCTTTGCTTATCACATCATACCTTTTGAACTAAAAAATGTTGGTGCTACATTTCAACGAGCCATCACCTATGTTTTTCATGATCTTTCTTGCATCATCCTTACTTATTTGGATGACCTCACTGCTCGATCCAAAACGAAAACCCATCATTTATATGACCTATGCATCATTTTCCAACAATGTTGCCAGTAAAATATCCTCTTGAACCCCCTCAAGTGTGTGTTTTGCATCATTTTTGGGTGCCTACTTGGGTTAATATTTTCCCAACATGGCATCACAGTGGACCCCCTCAAAGTCCAAGATATCACATAAATTCCACCACCTAGGAATTTACACCAACTGCAAAGCCTACAAGACAAAGCCAACCTTTTGCCTCGGTTTGTCCCAAATTACGCCACTCAGGTGCAGGATTTTCTCCTCTTATTGCAACATGATATCCCATTTTGATGGGACAAACATGGTTAAACAAATTTTTATGATCTAAAATATTCCCTTTCCAATGCCATTTTGATTAGTCCCCGATACTATTATTGCGATTACATCCTCTACTTGTCCGCCTCAGATGTCTCAGTAGCAGGATTCCTCGTCTAATTAGGATATGACGGGTGTGAACATGTCATTTACTACATCAATAAATATCTTTCAAGGCCACCCTTGAAGTATAATCATGATGAGAAACTCACCTTAGCAGTTGTCCTCACAGTCCAAAAACTGCGACATTATATCATGCTTCGAACTACCAAGGTCGTAGTAGACTCCAACCCCATGCAGTACTTTCTTAGTCGACGAAAAATTAATGGAAAAATTTCTCGATGGATCGTCATCCTCCAGGAATATGATCTAGAGTTCGCTACTCCAAAAATAAATAAATCTCTTGTCCTAGTCGAACTCATTATGACTTTTCCCTCAAATGCTAAAGCATCCCCCATCAATATGGATTTCCCCGATGAACACCTCTTTTTCATCCCCTCCGATGACCCCTGGTATGGAGACCTCTTCGTCTACCTTCAGACACAGAAGTTTGGGTCTCATATATCTTGTGATGATCATCGACGCATTCGTCATCAGGAACCCTGATACCTCCTCATTGGAGACGTTCTTTATCAATGAGGGCCCAACACCATTCTTCGGCGATGTCTTACCATAGACTAAGCTGACAAAGTCTTGAACGATTTCCACAATGGTGCTTGCAGTGGTCACCTCTAAGGTATGTCCATCACTCAATAAATCATTCAAATTGGGTACTTCTATCCCACTTTGTTTCATGACTGCATCCATGTTGTCAAGTGATGTGACAAATGTCGGCTTAATGCAAACAAAGCATGAGTGCCACCAACTCTTCTTCATCCTTTCATCACAACCAACCCATTCTGTAAATGGGTCATAGACTTCATGAATTTCCATCCTCCATCCAGTAATGGACACAAGTACATTTTTGTGGTCATATATCACTTTACCAAGTGGTTCGAAGCCATGCCCACATTTAACAACACCCCTGACACAACAACGCATTTTTTCTTCAACCACGTCATTACCCGATTCAGATTTCCACTACAATTAGTGTTTGATCATGGTTAAACACTTTGAGAACGATATCTTTGTGTAACTCTCTTAAAATTTATGATTCACCCATGAGTTTGACTCCCCATACTACCCTCAATACAAAAGGAAGGTTGAGGCTATCAATAAAGTCCTCAAAACCATGCTAAAATGTACCATCAACAACCATAATACCAACTGACATCATATGTTGTTTTCTGATTTATGGTCTTGTCGAACAATAGTTAAAATTGCCACTGATTTTACAATGTTCCACCTCATCCATGGGATCGAATCCACCCTCCCTATCGAGTGACAAATCCCCATGTTAAACAATGCCATTGAGATATTACTTGACACTGCTCCAATGGAGCAGTGCCTGCTGCCCTTAGATTCGCTTGATGAAGATCATCGATCTTAATTACAACATAATGAGGCAGCTAAAAAATGGTCTAAATCCACCTTCGACCGCCATGTCAACCTTCTCTCATTCATTGAAGGTGATCTTGTCTTAGCCTATGATATCACCCACGATACTCTCGGACATGGGAAATTCGATTCATTATGGCATGGAACCTACATCATCCAACACTACCTCACTAAAGGCTCCTACATATTGGCCTCTCCAGAAGGCTATCCTCTCAAAGAACCCGTCAATGGGTTGTACTTGAATAATTTTTACACCTGAGCGTAGCCATCCTCCCTTATTCTTTTCTTTCTACACATTTGTAGATTTTTTAGTCTTATTTTTCACCACCACTCGTCATGTATGATCTGTCATATGTGTTATTGACAAATTCATCATCCATCATCCTACCACATCGGTTACGCTGACGATGCCAGCCGCTAGACCCAGAATCTCACTTCGGCCGCTTGGGCCCTCTATACCTCCTCACATGTATTGCTCCACTCTAGTGGCATATGTTTGGGCTTAGCCATCAACAACCAAGATAAATATGTCTTCTTCATTGGTCTCCTCGCCGAGTCCAATTGTTGGCCCTTGACCAAGTTTTGAGGATCCTTGGTCATGTTTGACCTATTTTTGGGACTTCGACAGGCTGTCGAAGGTGGAGCGCAAGACGAAGCGGAGATCGTGGGATCTCGACCCCTTTTTAGGGCCTTTTTGGGTTTTGGGATTATGTAATGGGTATGGGTATGTCATCCCATGGGTTTACCCATGCTTAGGCCTATTTTATAATATATAAATAGAAGTCTAGGCAATGTAAGGAATAGTGAATAGTAAATAGTAAATAGTGACTAGTAGTGACTAGTCAGTTGCAAGTGTGCTAAATTGTGTTGAGTGATAATTTCTTTGTGCATATTGTGTGAGGCTTGTAGAGATAAGTGAAAGTGATTGTAAGATACTGTGGAAGGCTTTGTGCTATAACTCAAGGAAGGAGGATCTAGTGAGTTGCGTAGATCTCCTATCCTCTGCGGAGTTGATTTTGAGGCTTTGTGCATGTAATAAGATTGAAAGAAGATAATAAAGAAGATGAAGAGTTGGTGGACATAGCCCTAGGGTGGGGGTGAACCACATATATCCTGTGTTATGAATGATTTTTTCTTTTGGTTGTTCTTTTGTTTATGTGATTCAATTCTTAGTGCGATGTTAGATGATAGATGAATCTGATATGATAGCCTAGTGATGAATAATGTGAATGAATGCTAGATGTTATCTATATTGGTATGCTTAGTGCTTAAATCTATTATATATGTGTGAATACTACACTGATATGTTGTTAGGGCTTAGCGGAATTGTGAACTAAACCTGAATATTAAGGAACTGTAATAACTAAATTCTTTGTTAAGGTGTTACAATCACAGATCTGTGTCCCAGCTAAGGTTGCAGACATCTGAGTCCTGCAACCACCCCTGCCTCTACCTTGGGTGAGACTTCATCTTCTTCGCAGGTGTTGTCGAAAGGGATGGTAGTTAGGGTTTTATTGGTGCATTGTTGTAGCGTTGAACCTTGGGTCTACCCCTGTTCCAACAAATAGTTCCGTTGTCGGGACTAAAACTGTGATTGTTGGGAATGAAGGAAGAAGAAGCTTTGTGCGAAGATCTGACCCAAAACTGTGAAAGCTCTGTGCATAGATCTGTTTCTCTGGTGCATAGTAATCTACTTGGATTGCAAAACTTTGTGCTAAGAAGAGAAGTTTGATCTGAAGAAAAGAGGTAATATCTTGAAGCATTGCGCTCTGAAAGAGGTAAGAATAGTGAAAATATTTAGATCTAGAAGCTTTATGCTCTAAGAAAAGTAAGATAAGTGGAAATTTTTGTTTCAAGAATATGGATCTAAGTGTGTTTGACAAATTTTGTCCTAGCCTGAAAAATAGGGCACAACTAGAAGAAAGAAGATTTGATATGAGTAGATCTGATAAGAATACTAGAAGATATGTTATTCCTATGCATAGAAAGAATGTTTGGACTAATAAATGGATGCAAGATCCTAGAAAGAATTTTTTGCAGGTTAGATACCATGATCCTAGTGCGCAGTACAGGAAAGGATGGGGATAATTTAAGAGAAAGAGAGGATTAACTCTTTGTTACAGTTGCAGAAGACCGGGACATCTTGCTAAGGAATTCCCTGGTAGAAGACCCAGTTGTCTTTGTTGTAAAGCTATGGATCATGAAGTTTTGGATTGCCCTAGATTGATTTCTAAACTTGAAAGAATGAATATGAGAGAAGAAGACCATGAGAAAGGTCAAGACACTAAGACCATGGAAGAACCCCAGAAAGAATCAGAAATTGTAATGCTACAAATGAAAGAAACCCTGAATGGCCACCAAAATATCAACTTATTAGAGATATTCAAAGAAAAAGAGTACATAGAAGCAAGAATAGGAGACTACGGAATTGACTTTGTTCTGGATGAATAAACATGGGTGAATATTATGACAGAAAGAACTTGGGAAACTTTAGGAAATCCTACTATGATTCCTTCATTGGGAGGAATAGGATTATTTAGAGGAAAGATGATAAACCTACTTGGAAAGCTTACCCAGATATCTATGAGTTCTCATGGAACCTTGACAGAAGAAGAGTTTGAGGTTGTTAAATTTATTGAGAATAGTGCCCCATTTTCTATATTATTAGGAAAACCTTGGATTGAAAAGGATCAAGACAGAAGAAAATAATAAGAAGTCTTAGAGAAGAAGAAGCAAGAATTAAAATATTACATGACTAGGAGGATCGCACACTTGATTGAAGAACATGAGAATAGATCRAAGCTATTTAGAACCAGAAACTTGGATTTCGAAGTTGAAAGAACAAAAGAAGACTCACAGAATACCAAAGCACCTACCCCAGAYGTATYTCCCTCGAATCCTAGGAAAGAATCTCAACAGCGCGAAGTTACTATGCCAAGAGGAGATAAGAATCAAAACRGAAAGAGGAATACTGAGACGAAGCTCGCTGGAAAGAATGATAGAAAACTAAGTAAGAAGAGATCAAAGATCGAAAATTTATAGAAGGTTCCAGAGGGAACTTTGCAGAAGTAAAATTTGCAAAACTGGACCTTCGTCGGGATARCAGAATAGCACCACATGGAACTTCACAATGGCGAAGAAATATAGTCGTTGGAAACAATATAACTGTTAGACTAATGCCCCGAATGGGTATAATGACATTTGTGGTCAGAAATCTCACCATCAGACCATTGGGACCAAGCCGTAACAGACATAACTAAATTAATGAAGGCTTCTCGCCCATTGGAGAGATCTGCTGCCTAGTTATCTACTTATTCCATCGAGCCTTGCACCAAGAACACTTTTTCCAACCATGATTATCTAAGCCCGAAGATCAGTTGATTTTTCACAGTGATCATCGAGCTATCGTGATCCATCCCATTTCATTGAGTGGTTACTCTTCAAACCCGAGATATTCAAACCACGATCATGTATGTCCGAAGAACTTAACGTAGTTGAAGAGTCTGTGAAGGGGGTAATCATTGACCTCATGACTGAAAGAGTAATGTCTATGTCTATGAGTGTACAAGAATCATCGATGAGAGAAGTGAAAGCCTCTCCGTCGACTGCTCGTGGATCCAGACCATCCCGAGTCGTCATAGAAAAGAGAACTAAGCACAAAGATGATCTAGAAAATGCGAAGCTAATCTCGACCATCTTACCCAACTACATCCTACCTATGGCTGGCGCAGTGAGTCGTAATAGTGTGACAAGAGATTTTGATTACATCATGGTTACTGCATACCTCCTTAAGGGGATACGCACAATTAGAGCGCAGCAGGACAAGATCGCAACATTGAAGTTCAATGACTTTAACCTAGGATATAGCAAGAACCATAGTATTCTCACCCCGTATAAATACTTGACTAGGATGAAGGGGAAGAACTCGAAAATAATCCCCCGGCCATGGACGATGAACCTTGTGCAGTCCACTTTGTTGAATGTAATTAAAATCCCACACTTTGGAAGGCACCAGGAGGTTAACGGCTATGTTAAGCTCCTGCTCTCATTTTACCATGGTGACTACTTATGGCTAGATCGGCGTATCACATTCGATCTGACATTGATCCATAGGATCATTGGATTAATTATGCAAGGACCCGAACCACAGGACTTCTATCCAAGGAAATCCACAGATCGCACATTAGAATAGAATATCAAGGATACCTACGGTGATTTTGAGAAGGGGACGTGAAGGTAGCTTCCATCCAGAATGGTGCAGTGCGCCTAGCATGCCAATTAATTGTCGAAAACCTAGTAAGGAAGAACAGACCCACGCAAGTCACAGGGTTTGTCATTGACCTCGCAAGGAAATGCGTGGAAGGCCTACATATGAACTGGGAGAAGTACCTAGTTATTCAACTGGAATTAGACTATCGTGAAGCACAGGATCAGGGCTACGAGTTCCACTTTAGCTGGCTACTGATCCTCATCACGTTTATTTCTTAGGAGATGCCGGAAGGTGTGACCTTCCCAGACATTGAGTCATTCGAATCACTTGCTACGAAGTTCACCATGCTCTGGTACTTGAGCGATATGGGAAAACAGTGGCAATCGAATGCAGTCTTTCACACATATTATCTCTAATTGAAGAGGGATATCGAAGCTAAACCTCGCATGACACTAAAAACCCTACAGCGGTTTTGACCCCTCATGAAGTTCTGCACAGATCATCACTTCATCTATATCACTTCATGAGCATATGATCATAAGGAGGAGCTTCAGGCGTACTACATGCTCACAGAAGAGGACCTCGAGGAGATAACTAAGGACTGCCCATCAGACCTCCTTATCCCTGCTAATCCTGCAGATATGTCTGACCTCAAAATTTTTAGCTCAGAGGCCACTCACAAAGAACATGACACACTAGGAACCAACAGAAGGAAGAAGACCATAGAAGTCCAATACTTAATTAGCACATCAAAAAAAACTTCTTTAGTATCACCTGGCCGAGAGGGTGATGACAAAGTAGAAGAGATAAATGGAAAAGAAGATGAGTAGAAGCAAGGTGAAGTAACACCGCCTAGAGATGAGGTTGATCCCTTGAAGAAGAGGAAGGTTTCTCCCCTGAAATCCTCTTCCCAAAAAAAATCCAGAGCCACCTTGACCAAGATGCAGACTGTGCTCACCGTCGATGACTTTGACTTCATCATCACAGCTGTAAATGACACCTCGCAAGAAATTTTACAAAAACATGAAGCCAAGCAGGAGGAGATGTATGACAGAATCAAGGTTGAGCTCTAAGGGGTACAATAGGCTCTTCAGTCTAGTCACGCAGTGTCCACTGCTCCCTCGTCATCAAAAGAACCAGAGTTGGGAGATGAGCTAGCCCAACTCCACCGACTAGTTGATGCGAGCGAAGCTCGCCTTCGTCACGCACAAGAAGAAACAAAACAAGCCACCCAGGCCTTGAAGAAAGTGCAAGAAGTAGTCATAGAACAACGTCGAGTTGTGGAGAAGTAGAAGGTTTCTCTCGAGACAAAGTTTGAAGAGGAGAAAGCATAGATTCAACAAGAAAAATAACAGTTGCTCGCAAAACAACTTGAATTGAAAGAAGCAGTCAACAGAGCACTTTTCTCTGTGACAGGCTTAGAACCAAAAGCAGAAGACCGAGTTGAGCATCAAGTAGAGCAGCTTGAAGAAGCTATCCAATAGCTACAACAAATAATAGCATACTTATAGCTCCGCACAGTGCCCGACACCCCGCAAGATGTGAGGGATCAAAGAGATGCAACTGCTCAAAGCACACTTAAGAGAATAAAGGCCCTTACCATGGAATATAAACAACTAAGTGATCACGGTGCCTAGACTTATGAGCAATTCACTGAGAATCTAGAACTAAAGGCATTGGAGTTACAGCTCGAGAAGGCAAAGCAACAACAAGAAACAATAAAGGCACAGTTGAATCCCCTATCAGTTGTTGAAAGGATGAAGAGATCCCAAGAGAAGAGCACTGATCAAGAATAGGTTCACACCATTCAGAGCAGAGTCATGCAAGCGACTCAGAGGCTCCAACCTATACAGGATGAGTCTTAACAATTATTCTCAGAGATCGAAGGCCAAGGAGTAGAACTGGAACAACTCGTCACTGCAGTTGAACAACGCTTAGAACTGGAACAAAGTTGTTATTCAAGAGTTCGTTGAGCAGGAGGCCATGGCACAGCAACAAGTTGAAGTATCTTGAACCAAGCTCAAGGATTTTGAGGCAAAATTACCCAGATCAGAGTGAATTGGGACGAGTCACAGATGATATTTGGGGGCATGTTGGCCGTTGACCAAGTTTTGAGGATCCTTGGTTATGTTTGACCTATTTTTGGGACTTTGACAGGCTGTCGAAGGTGGAGCGCAAGACAAAGCGGAGATCAAGGGATCTCAGCCCTTTTTAGGGCCTTTTTGGGTTTTGTTATTATGTAATGGGTATGGGGATGTCATCCCATGGGTTTACCCATGCTTAGGCCTATTTTGTAATGTATAAATAGAAGTCTAGGCGATGTAAGGAATAGTGAATAGTAAATAGTGAATAGTGACTAGTAGTGACTAGTTAGTTGCAAGTGTGCTAAGTGTTGACTGCTAATTTCTTTGTGCATACTGTGTGAGGCTTGTAGATCTAAGTGAAAGTGATTGTACGATACTATGGAAGGATTTGTTCTGTAACTCAAGGAAGGAGTATCTAGCGAGGTGCGCAGATCTCCTATCCTATGCAGAGTTGATTTTGAGGCTTTGTGCATGTAAGAAGATTGAAAGAAGCTAATAAATAAGACGAAGACTTGGTGGACATAGCCCCAGGGTGGGGGTGAACCACGTATATCCTGTGTTGTGAATGTTTTGATATTTTGGTTGTTCTTTTGTTTATGTGATTCAATGCTAGTGCGATGTTAGATGATAGATGAATCTGATATGATAGCTTAGTGTTGAATAATGTGAATGAATGCTAGATCTGATCTATATTGGTATGCTTAGTGCTTGAATCTATTGGATCTATGTGAATACAGTGATGATTTGTTGTTAGGGTTTAGAAGCACTGTGAACTAAAGCTGAATATTAACAAACTGTAATAACTAAGTGCTCTATTAAGGTTTTACAATCACATATTTGTGTCCCAGCTAAGGTTGCAGACATTTGAGTCCTGCAACCACCCCTGCCTCTAACTCGAGTGAGACTTCATCTGCTTCGCAGGTGTTGTTGAAAGGGCCGGTAGTTAGGGTTTTGTTGGTGCATTGTTGTAGCTTTAAACCCTGGGTCTGCCCCTATGCCAACACCAGTCACCACCACATTTTTCACCTTAGCGTTCTATTAGATTCCCAGCTTGTCATCCTACGACTCAATAATGTATATCACGTTCGTGATCCTTTCCTCTTTCACAAATACCTTCAAGTTAGACTATTATCTCAAAAATTTGATTCAATCACATTTACACATATTCCAAGACAATTTAATCAAGTAGCATATCACATGGCTAACCTAGTATTAGATTGGAATTTATCACATTAAGCATCATTTTATACATCAACATCATACACTTGTCACAACACATAGAAAAGACATCATCCATAGAAACATAACACATAGAGACATGCATGATCCAAAATAAATCCATATATATATAATCAAGTGTCATAAGTGTTTACCAAAAAAAATACATATACATCATTCGTAGGCCAGTGAGTCCCCCCACCCCTATAAGTACAAAAATGGGTATCAACTACCCTATAAAAGAATGGGATTCCAAGCCTATATATATGAAAACCAACACTCATGATGCCCCCAGAGCTCCCCCCCCCCAAGTCCTTTGTCAGTTGGAGGTGCCCCACCAACTGGGGGCCCTCCAGGTCCAATGGGAAGATGACCATTCATCACTGTCCCTGCTACTGTCTTGCAATGAATCAGGTTCTGCCACTCTGTTGGTATGTCCACGCACTACTCCAGGACCTCCTCGTCCTAGATATGGACCCACATGCCTTCAGGTACTCCCTGTAAAACCTGCTTGAATCATCGGCACAGGTCCTCCAACATCACTCTGGCCTCTATCTGTGGCTCTCTTGCTATTCCAACACCAGCATCATCTCGTCATCACCTCCATCCTACCCTCATCTCTACAGGCACCAGTTAGCCCCCAGTGAGCCAGCTCCCCAACCATCTCCACCTCTCATCCCTGGGGTCTCACATCTAAAAATAAAAACACCAGAGATAGTTTCAGCATCCATATATACATATAAAAACACCTGAAAATAAAAACACCAGAGATAGTTTCAGCATCCATATATACATATATAATCAATGTTATCTATCGAAACAACAAAACATAAAACATAATACCAAAACATACCTCGTTGATCCCAGTACTCCCCAAGAGGCAGCATCATGTCTATATCGTGGTGGTAGTCCATACCCACCTATGGATACCTCAATATCACTTGTGGCATCTGTCACCACACTCGTGTCACCGTGTCTGTGAAATAGTGGCCACCTTCTCCACCTCCATGTTGAGCCAACACATGGGTGCACCACATCAGCCATAGCTCTTGTGGCCCTATGGGTTCGAGCAGAATCCTAGGGCGCAACAAAGGCACCCTCTCAAGAAACCAGGCCACCAAAATGGACCCAAAAGAGAAGTCACCAGAGTCAGATCATCAAAACCATCTCACTTATCCAATCATCCTAGTATTCAGAAGCAGACCCCATGCAAATAGCTCCCCATCCATGACCTTATCCACTATCCTCAACTGACCACCAGTGATCTATTGAGTCCCAAAGGATCCGTAGATCCTCACCACCATAGCGATGATGCACTCCATCAAGAGGTCGTCAATAGCCTCAATATTGATGACCGAACCCAACATAGGTTTCATCCTAGTACAATGGCGAGCCACCAAGTAACCCACTTGATCCTCCCCCGATAGCTCAAGATTGATAGGAAGGGCCACCCCATGGAATGGGAGCCCTGTCAAAAAATACACATCCTCGGCGACCGAGAATGTCAATTGTTTTCCTCTCACTATGAAGCACTACAAATTAGTGCTCCACATCACAATCAGATATTGAAGCAAGAACTCCTGTGATTGTATCAGAGGGTAGTCGAAGAACTTGAGCAACCCACAGGTTGCCAAGTGTCTCTACACTCCCGACTACTCTCTCACCACCTCTTGTAGACGGTCCCAGTCGCACTCTCTCCAGATCACTGGCATCGTTCTCTCAGAGTCTATTGATCATCTGCATCAATCTCATCATCCGTATAAAAGCATCAAAATCTCAAAATTTTCATCCCTTTAGCCTTGCCTGAAGTGTGTGGCTTTCACCCAGACAAGTGGGCACATGTGTGTGCCGGTTCTTTGCACAATTGTGCAACTGTCTGAGAAACAATCATGCATAAGTGTGGAGTTGTCAATCAAATAGGTGCGCACCTCATGCGTGCCTCTATTTCCCTCCCCCATGCCCACATGTGTGGATGTGTAGGGCACAATCACACACTATGCGCTAGAAAATGGATTATACTAGAGCACATGTGCACGAGTATTCCTCCTTTTCCCATGCACTGGTGGGCCCCTACCCAAAAAATCCTCTGTATGACCGTTTGTACAACCCCTACCCAAAAAATCCTCTATACATCCCTTCGTACAGCCCCTACCTACATTATATGAATTTCACAAGATGCGGGAGGATAGGACCACTAACCTGTCTCTCACCACTCCCTGATTGGTAGCCTCACACTCCCATAATCTCCAAATCTTCTCAGAGCAATCTCGTCAATTCAGCTACAGTGACAGGTACAAATGAGGTGGCATGGTGGGCCCACTAGCCATATATAGCCCCTTTTTCCCAACTTCCACACTCTGTTACAAGAGCCCAGAGCCTTTGTTTTCCAATCCATTCCCAGCCATGGGATCCTGATCCCTCCATATACACATTCACCTTCCCTGGGTGAGCATCTGCACTCGGCCCCAGAGGGGCATTTTTCTCACATCATGTTCAGGTACGCATGCTCATGTTCAATTTTATCAAATAATTGTTATATGTTCTTTATCATCAAATATTGTTCACGTTAGGTATTTTGTTTTCATGTGTGCAGGTACTTGTTCCACAAGCTTACAACCCCTTCAGGTATATGTTTGACACTGACATGTAATTATTCCTTCTGTAAATCAGTTGCATCTCCTAGTCATACCCTATGATATTTACCTTTAGGGTCCTTACATCTAGTTTTGAAGTACCTTTACCTCTGTTGCATTTGGGTATTGTCACCCAGTAGCACTCTCCCCCACATGAGTTGTCCCATTCATAGTTCCCCTTGGTAACTTGACACTCATGTTGATTTCACCCCCTAAGGATGGGAGTCGAGATAGTCTTATGCACTTCAGAGAATGAACCCCATACTTTTTTTCATCATATTTCTAACTTTCCTAATGGACTCCCATGTCATATCATCTTGGTTCTATTGAGTGCACCTCTGCAGTATCATTATCCCTCCATATCAACCACCTGTTGATTAAGGTTGGTTGTCATTGATGTCAACCCTTGAAGAATGCTCAATAGCACAAAGTTTTGGGTAATGGAACCAAGTTTGTTTGATGTAAATATGACTCATTATTGTCTTTTCATGGTTGATAATAAGTACAAATGGATGAACTCCAAAGTGGTGACCGGTCCCCTTATTGTGAAACCCCTCATGGGAAGACGCTTTGTAGATTGATTTATCCTAGAAGTATGGTTAGAGAAGACATGCTTAATTGTGGAGTAATGAGATGAAGGCCAGTGAATTTGTTAGTGAAACTATCCTAGATGGATAGTGCTTATCATGCCATTTTTGTTGGTATGTGGAACGTCACATAAATCCCCGCGGTTAGAGAGTTATGGTCATATGAAGTTGAATAACCCTCATGAGCCATATAGAATCCCCCAAAAGTCAAGTGTTTGCAAAAGAAATTATTTAAATAATAAATTAAATGGAGAACTCCCTAAAATAAGGAAAGTGTGATGCTACATGAAAGTATAAATAAGGGGCAAGGCTCTCTCATTTAAACACACTTGAATATCATTGAATATCTATTTTTTTGAAAGGTTATTTGGGCAGGTATTATTGATAGAGAAAAATTGTAGCAGAAAAAGTGTGACAAAAAAAGTGCGGCAGGAAAACAGCGGCAAGAAAAGTGTAGCATAAAAAGTGTGGCAGGAAAACCACCGAAAAAAAAAGTACGACAGAAAAATTGCGGCAAAAAACCACGGCAGAAAAATTGCAACAGAAAAAGTGCGCCAGAAAAATCGCGGCAGAAAAAGTGTGGCAGAAAAATCGCAGCAGCAACATGGTTGGGGTCTATTTATGAGAGATATGGCACATCTTGTTTGAGGTTTGTTTTGTGAGCTAGGGTATAGCTCTTGAGATGGTATTGGATGTTCAGTATTGATGCATATATCAGATTTGTTGAGGGATACAGTTGGTATTTTTTTGTTGGTATTTGGCATATGGGTATTGGTCTTTTGGTTGTGATGTGTTGTTGAATTTGTTGGTTTAGCTTGAGGCTACATAACAGTGAGGTTGTGACACATGGTTTGATGTAAGGGTTTATGGTATTTGGTTTATAGATAGAGTGATGAATTGTTAGATAACTTTTGATGGTTATATTGGTGTATGTCTTTGGTATATGGTTGAGGTACATGTTGGGTACATGGTTGAGACAAGTAGTTGATGAGTTGGCACATACATGAGGTGTATAGTTGATTATTTGGCACATAAACGAGGTGTATATTTGATGAGTTGGCACATACATGAGGTGTATAGTTGATCATGTTGGTACATCTTGACGATTCAAGGTTGATGCATGGTTGATGCATGGTACATGTTGGTTTAGGTTATTGGTACAGGTTGTTTGGTGCAGGTTGATTGGTATAGGTTGTTATAGGTTATTGGTACACGTTGACAGTGACAGGTTGACAGTGGCAGTAGTTGATTCAGTGACAGTGAAAGGTTGTCTACATTTGGCATTTATATTTCAGGGCAGTTGTACGGGGTAAGGATAGGTGGTTGTAGCCACCTTCCAGTTGTAGCCGGAGAACTTAGGGGGTTGTAGCCTTATTCTAGTTGTAACCAGAGAATTGGGAAGTTGGAGCTTCCCTCAAGTTGTAGCCTGAGAAACTAGGGGGTTGGAGCCTCCTTCCAGTTGCAGCTAGAATACAAAGGAAGTTGGTGCTTCCAATGAATGTAATTCTTTAAGACATATAAGAAAAATCATTATGTGGTTTTCTCTCGCTTTGGGTTTCCACGTAAAAACACTGGTGTATTGTGTATGTGTTTGATTGTTCATTTGTTCATTGTTTATTTACTCTGTAACTGTTGGATGATAATGCTACATTGATATAACACTTGAATTTTTGGAGAAAAATGATTATATTTCTCTATTACTGATTCACCCCCCCTCTCAGTAATCCAACAATTGGTATCAGAGCGGGTTCCTTTAGAAATCAATTTAACCACTGAAAGGATGATGATGGAGAGAAAAAACTTGTATAAAAATGGAATACCATAGTTTCATGGACAAAAGTATGCATTTTAGAGCATAAGGATGAAGACATATATACAGGCATAGGTATTTTAAATTTGGCAATCAATTGTGGATGGATACACAGTACCAACAATTCCACCAACAAATGACAAAGCAGTGAAACTCGGTCAGAATAATTTCAAAGCCACAAATGCACTTCTAAATGGTCTTAGTGAAACAATATTCACCAAAGTTTCACACTGTAAATCCACTAAAGAGAGTTGGGACAAACTTTGAAATATTTATGGAGATTCAAAAGTCAAAGCAGCAAAGCTTCAAACTTACAGAGGTTAGTTCGAACAACTTAAGATGAAGGAAGATGAGAATATTGCAGCTTATTTTTTACGAGTTGATTAAACAGTAAATGCAATCATAGGATTGGGAGAAGAAATTGAAGAATCTGTAATTGTTCAAAATGTACTAAGATCTCTTCTTATGAGATTTGAACCTAAGATATTAGCACTAGAAGAAAGAGAATATCTGAACTCAATAAGCATGGATGAATTACATGGAATCTTCACAACATATGAAATGAGAACTGAACAGGAAAATCCAGATATAAAAGAAGAAGCCTTCAAAGCATCCAAAAAGTCAAATAAAAAAGAAAAAAGAACTTAGCAGTAGCAGTGACGTCTCGGAAGATGATGAAGAAGTGGTCAACTTTGTCAAAAGATTGAAAAAGGGAACCAACGACAGGTATAGAGGTAAGATTCCTTTTATTTGTTTTAATTGTGATGGTATTGGTCATTTTTCTAACAAATTTCCTCATAAGAAAAAGAGAAATGATGAAGGTTACTCAAAAAGAAAACAAACGTATAAAGGAAAAAAAACCACAAAGAAATTTTTCAAGAAAAGCGTATGCACCAAAGAAGACATCTCATCATCAAAGGAAGATGAAGTCAGTGACAGTGAGACAGAAAGAGTTCTATTCATTGTAGTAGAAGACTCTTATAAAGAAGACTCTGAAGAATAATATGAAGAAGCCGAATAATAATATGAAGAGGCAGAAGTTGACTACCAAGAAGAATTGATGTGTGCCATAGAAGTTATTAGAAGAGAAAAGAAGAAAAACAAGAAACTACAAGAGGAACTAGACAAGAAGGAAGACACTCAAGAACTAGAACAAATGATCACAAGTTTGAAGGTTCAAATAGAAGAATATAAAAAATTTGAATAAACACTCAAATAATAGCTAGAAGAAAAAGACAAGATCATTGGAAATTTGGAAGCAGAGATTGTCACATTAAGAAAGGATCTTCAAAAGAAAAATATGTAGAACAACTCAAACGTTTTGGATGACATTATCAACAGTCAAAAACTTCATCATGAAAAGTCTGTACTTTCATACAATCAAATAGAAAATGGATCAAGCTCCAAAACAACTAAGCAAGAAACATATCCAAAAGCTATGCAAAAACAATCAAAGGGGATAGGAAGATCTACAAGGCAGATTACAGGGACAGACCTCCACTGAGAAGATTCAGATTTTAGAATCACCAACCAATAGATAGGCCTCAACAAGAAGAAGAATTCATAAGAGTACCTCCTTTCAGAATATCTTCAACTCCCAAGTATCAATCTATATTTTTTGGTTTATGTTATGCATGTAATAATTTTGGACATAAAGTTGTGAATTGCAAATATAACAATAGGAGCATAAACAACTTTGAAATTCATACACAAAAGGGTTATCCAAGAAAGCCTAGTGAAACACAAAGCACAAGTTACAACGATTTTGAATCCTTGAGCACTGAAGTGGAATGTTACAAATGTAACAACTTTGGACACATGGCCAAAGATTGCAGAATGATAGTACCTCCTAGAGAACCGCAACAGAATAACAATAGTTGTAGACAGGAACCTCAGAAAAGGACATCGTTAAGAAAGAAGAATCATTATAGAAATGAAGAATGCACACTTGCTCTACAAGATAAGTAGAAGAAACGTGGTAGGTATGTTGAAAGTGGTTGTTCAAAACACATGACAGGTGATAGATACACGTTTCTTACTTTAAGAAAGGAGAGAGATGGATCAGTCTCCTTCGGAAATGATGATTCAGCTAAAATCATTGGAAAAGGCATAGTCAGAATTGGGAACAAGAATACAAAGGAAAAAAATGTTCTACTAGTAGAAGATATGAAACATAATATTCTAAGTGTGATTCAAATGTGTGACCAAGGTCATAAAGTTACTTTCAATTCACAAAAGTGTGATATAAGAAAAGAAGGTTTAGTAAAATTGATTGCTACAGCTTCGAGAGATTCAAGCAACATATATGTGTTAAGTGAAATTGGAAATGAAAAGTGTTGTCTAGGAAAGGAAGATGAAAGTTGGGTATGGCACAGAAGAATGGGTCACATACATTTTTATAACCTTCTCAAAGTCAACAAAAGAGAAGCAGTTAGAGAAATGATCCAGATCACGAAACCAACCAACACTTTATGCAAGCATTGTCAACAAGGAAAGAAAACAAAGACCAAATTCAAATCAAAGGAATATTCAACGACAAGACCACTGGAAATTGTGCATACTGATCTAGTTGGGACAAATATAATGAAGGGTTTAAAATGTGAGAAATAATTTATGTTATTAGTTGATGATTATACAAGAATGACTGTAGTTTTCTTTCTCAAGAATAAGTCAGAAGCTTTTGAAAACTTCAATATATACAAGGAAATGGTTGAAAATGAAATGGATTCAAAAATCAAATGCTTGAGATATGATAATGGAGGAGAGTTCACTTCAAAGGAAGTTATGGACTACTGCAACAGTCATGGAATAAAAAGGAAATTCTCCATTGCTAAGAGACCTCAACAGAATGGAGTTGTTGAAAGAAAGAACATGACAGTATAAGAAATGGCTCAAACAATGATAATGGATTCCAAATTGATAGATATTTTTTAGACTCAAGCAGTGCATACAATGGTTCACATTCAAAACAAAGTAATGCTCAGAAACAACACTGACAAAACTCCCTACGAGCTATGGAAAAGAAGACCATCAAATGTGAAGCACTTCAGAGTTTTTGGGATCAAATGCTACATCAAAAGAGAAGATAGCAGAATCGGAAATTTTGACTCTCATGTGGAAAATGGAGTACTTGTTGGTTACTCAAGTACAAGGAAAGAATACAAGTGTTACAACCTGAGATTGAACAAATTTGTGGAAAGAATCAATGTAACAATTGATGAAACAGGTAGACAAGAATTAAAGGAAGAAGAAAATGAATCAATGGAACAGATTTACGAAGAATAAGAAAAAGATGAAAAGGAAGTAGAAGGGGAAGATGAAGAAGATCCAACAGAAATAGAAGAGCAAGTTCAACAAGTGCCTCCAAATACACCTAGAAAATGAGTACAGAAGAATCGTCCTTCAGATCATATTATTGGAAACAAAGATGTAGGAGTTGAGACTAGAAGAAGAATATGTTCACCAGAACAAATGCACCTAGCACTGTCATCAATGGTTGAACCAACTTGTTTTGAAGAGGCCAACAAGGATGAATTTTGGAATAAGGCCATGGATGAATAATTGGATCAAATAGAGAAAAATGATACTTGGGAATTGGTTCCAAGACAAAAGGATAACAATGTGATCGGCACAAAGTGGGTATAAAGGAATAAATTGAATGAAGATGGACAGGTTACAAGGAACAAAGCTAGATTGGTATGTAAAGGATATGCACAAGTTGAAGGAACCGACTTTGAGGAGACATTTTCCCCAGTTTCCAGAATGGAAGCAATCTAATTAAAGTGTATCAGATGGACGTAAAATCATCTTTTCTAAATGAGGAACTTGAAGAAGAAGAATACATTGAATGACCAAAAAGATTTCAGTTATCAGAGAACGTAGATTATGTGTGTAAATTAAAGAAGGCCTTGTATGGTCTAAAACAGGCTCTTAGAGCATGCTACTCTAGACTAGATAAATATCTACAGCAAGCAGGGTTCAAAAAAGGAAGTGTAGACAACAACCTCTACATCAAGGTAAGTCAAGATAGTATTTTATTAATTGAAGTTTATGTTGATGATATTATTTTTGGTAGTGATGATGACAGGTTAAGCCAGAAATTTGCAAAGGATATGCAGAATGAATTTGAAATGTCATTACTTGGAGAACTATCCTTATTTCTGGGACTTTAGATACGTCAAAGCCACCAAGGAATTTTTATTTCTCAAACCAAGTATATCAGAGAAATGTTAAATAGGGTCGGAATGGAATATTGCAAACCAGTTATCACTCCCATTTAAACTAGTTGCAAGTTAAGAAAATATGATGATTCAAAGTATATAGATTAGAGGTAATACAGGTTAATGATTTATAGCCTACTATATGTGACAACATCCAGACCTAATGTAATGCAGGTAGTTGGACAGGTGGCGCGATTTCAAGCAGCACCAAAGGAATCACATGTATTAGCAGTGAAGAGGATTTTCAGATATCTCAAAGGAGCAAAAGATTTTGGATTATGGTTTCCAAAAGGAAAGGATCTATCACTTATTGCCTACACAGATGCACATTGGGAAGGTTGTATTGATGACTAACAAAGAACCAGTGGAGCAAAGTTATACTTAGGTGAGTTTTTAGTATCATGGCTAAGTAAGAAACAATTATCAGTATCTTTATCTACATCCGTGGTAAAGTATATTGCAGTAGCATCATATTGTACACGGGTTCTTTGGATGAAACAAACTTTGACGGATATACAGATTGAGTATGATGATCCCATTCCAATCTATTGTGATAATACAAGCATCATCCATATCTCAAAGAACTCGGTGATGCACTCCAAGAAAAAACACATTCCAATCAAGTATCACTTTCTACGAGAATAGGTTGTTGAAAACAACATCAGAGTTGAGTATGTGGGCACAAAATAACAAGTGGTAGACATCTTTACAAAACCACTTCCACATGAATCCTTTGAGTATCTTCGCCAGAGACTCAGAGTTATTTCTACTCCAAAATGAATTCTTTTGAATGATTATCTTATATGTCTTAGATGTACACGAGGAAGCACCATAAAGAGGATAATTCAGTCAGGGGGAGCAGCCTCAAATGGAAATATACCTTTGCCATTGATGACAAAGGGGGATAGATTTATCATATCCAGAGAATAGAGACATGGTTTTAGGGGGTGAAATGTTCACAAAGATGCAGAGGAAAGAGGCATGGTTCCAGGGGGAGCATGAGTGATATGATTTCAGTATTGCATCAGAGTGTTTCCATCAAACACAAAGGGGAAAATTGTTGATTAAGGTTGGTTTTCATTGATGTCAACCCTTGAAAAAATATTGGTAGCACAAAGGTTTGGGTAATGGAACCAAGTTTTTTTTATGTAAATATGACTCATTATTATTTTTTCATGGTTGATAAGAAGTAAAAATGGATGAACTCCAAAGTGGTCCCCTTATGGTGAAAGCCCTCATAGGAAGATGCTTTGTAGATTGAGTTATCTTAGAAGTATGGTTAGAGAACCCATGCTTAATTGTGGAATAATGAGATGAAGGTCAATGAATTTGTTACCGAAACTATCCTAGATGGATAGTGCTTGTCATGCCATTTTCGGCAGTATGTGGAATGTCACATAACTCCTCAGGGTTAGAGAGTTATGGTCATATGAAGTTGAAGAACCCTCATGAGTCGTATAGAAGCCCCAAAAAGTCAAGTGTTTGCAAAATAAATTATTTAAATAATAAAGTAAATGGAGAACTCCCTAAATTAAGGAAAGTGTGATGCTACATGAAAGTATAAATAAGAGACAAGGCTCTCTCATTTAAACACACTGGAATATCATTGAACATCTATTTGTGTGAAAGGTTATTTGGGCAGGTATTATTGATAGAGAAAAATTGCAGCAGAAAAAGTGCAGTAGCAAAAGTGCGGTAGAAAAAGTGTGGCAGAAAAATTGTGTCAGAAAAAGTGCAGCAGGAAAACTACGGCAAGAAAAGTGTGGCAGAAAAAGTGTGGCAGGAAAAATGTAGCAGAAAAAGTGCGACAGAAAAATTGTGGCAAAAAAATCGCGGCAGAAAAAACGAGGAAGAAAAAGTTCAACAGAAAAATCGTGGCAGAAAAAGTGCGGCAGAAAAATCGCGGCAGAAAAAGTGCGGCAGAAAAATTGCAGCTGAAAAAGTGCGACAGAAAAATCATGGCAGCAACATGGTTGGGGTCTATTTATAAGAGATATGGCACATCTTGTTTGAGGTATGTTTTATGAGATAGGGTTTATCTCTTGAGATGGTATTGGATGTTCAGTATTGCTGCATATATCGGGTTTGTTGAGGGATACAATTGGTATTTTGTTGTTGGTATTTGGCATATGGGTATTGGTCTTTTGGTTGTGATGTGTTGTTGGAGTTGTTGGTTTATCTTGAGGCTACATAATAGTGAGGTTGTGGCACATGGTTTGATGTAAGGGTTTATGGTATTTGGTTTATGGATAGAGTGATGAATTGTTAGATAAATTTTGATGGTTATATTGGTGTATGTCTTTGGTATATGGTTGAGGCACATGTTGGGTACATGGTTGAGACATGTAGTTGATGAGTTGGCACATACATGAGGTGTATAGTTGATGATGTTGGTACATCTTGATGAGTCAAGGTTGATGCATGGTACATTTTGGTTCAGTTTATTGGTACAGGTTGTTTGGTGCAGTTTGATTGGTACAGGTTGTTACAGGTTATTGGTACAGGTTGACAGTGACAAGTTGACAGTGGAAGTGGTTGATTCAGTGACAATGATAGATTGTCAACATTTGGAATTTATATTTTAGCGTGAATGGATGGGGCAAGGATAAGCGGTTGTAGCCACCTTTTGGTTGTAGCCGGATAACTTAAGGGGTTGTAGCCTCCTTCTAGTTGTAGCCAGAGAATTGGGAAGTTGGATATTCCCTCAGGTTGTAGCCTAAGAAACTATGGGGTTAGATCCTCCTTCCAGTTACAGCTGGAAAACAAAGGAAGTTGGTGCTTCCAATGAATGTAATTCTTCAAGACATGTAAGAAAAAAAAAATTGTGGTTTTCTCTTGCTTTGGGTTTCCACGTAAAAATATTGGTGTACTATGTATGTGTGTGATTGCTCATTATTTCATTGTTTATTTACTCTATAACTATTGGATGATAATGCTACATTTATATAACACTTGAATTTTTGGAGAAAAAAGATTATATTGATCTATTACTGATTCACCCCCCCTCTCAGTAATCCAACACCACTATCAGTTTTCCCATCTGCATATTTCCATGCATTCATTTAGCTAATACAAAAACCCACCCATCGGGCCCCCACCCTCCACCAGTTCTCTTTCACAAATTGTGCCCTAACAGGCCAAGTCATTTTTTCACTGGGACACCTTTTTCTATATCTATATGCTCAACCAAAATTATTCTTTATATCTTTGGTAATTGTTGGGACTCAGAAATGTCCTATTCTCATCCACCTTTCTCGTCATCCTTCTTCACATTTCATCGCCCCATTAAACTTTCATGATATCATTTCCATAAATATACTTGGGTTTCACCTTATTGTTATCCACTTTATTCATTTTAGTATTTAAAAGGAATTTGTGATTAAATGTTAGAAAATCAACATGTTTTCATATATATCTCAAATATGTGTGAG
>ML781752.1:694130-704782 GCA_009831015.1 Picea engelmannii | reverse complement strand
TAAAATGAATCCCACGTGCCTCAAAACCCGCGGAAGATGTAACTATTGAATTCTACACCTTCAATTTTCCTATGTCCATGGCCATGGATGTAAAAAGCTTTGAGAAAGGCACTCTAGAAGAAGCTTTCCAAGAGGCTCTCAAGTTTGAGAAAAGTATGATGACTTTAAAATTCATTTATATCCTAGAACCCTCTAAATATAAGGGTAAAGGTAAAGTTTTGTTGTCTAAACCCAATGAAGGTAAGAATCCTTCTTATTCAATGGATATGGAATCTACTCAAGCGATCATTAAGAAGTTATCTAATGACCTAGTAGACCTGGAAAAAGGTGGTGGAGAGGGATCCTCTAGCCAGAAAAAATTCTTTAATTTCCCCCCCAAGAAAGATAAGAACACGCCACCAACCAACAAAACCACCCCTTCTCGGATGAAAGGCATTAACATGGAGCATATTTTTCATGCCCTCCAAACTCGGGAAGTAGAGAATATGACTGAATCTGATGATGAGGGAGAAGAAATTCAGGAACAACAAGAATAACCTCAGGAATCTAACGAGCATGTAGAAAAATAGTTAAACTCGTTTTGGGAAATTGTGTATGGTGAAGATGAAGAAGAAGCTAAAGAAGTACACATCTCACAAAACACCGTTACCACTAGGAGTTCCAGTAAGAAGGTTTATGATGACACCTCTGATACCACTAATTATACTTCTCCCGCCACCTTCACTCCCAAACAACCATCTTCTTTAACCAATACTACTTTTAAGTCCTCCAATACCACACCTTCCAACCCTAAAATGATAGACCAAACACTGAAAACAAATATTTCATCCACACCCTTGGCCAGGTTGGAATATGACTTCCTATAAGATCTAAAGAAGACAAAATATAACATTTCTTTGTTTGAACTTATGAATATTCCACAAATTCATGAGAATTTTATGAGAACTCTACAAGGAAAAACTTTCTCTGGCACAAAGGAAGTAAATGTTGGAACTAAGAAAGGAACAACCAAGGTAAATTTTTCTAACAATAGCACCCCATCTAAAATTCAAGTTGTGACTAATGTGTCCTTAATTGGTCAAATATCTAGATCTACCACCCCTCCTTTCCTCATTACTTTTGAAATATTTAATAGAAATGTCCATAATTGCATGGTGGACTCGGGAGATTCATCTAATGTCATGCCCCTAAAGATCTTTGAGAAGCATAATTTCAAACCCAAACCATCTAACATTCATATTATTCAACTAGATAGAACCAAAGTTAAATTTATTGGAGAATTGAAAAAATTCTTGATCGGGATGTCTTCTAATCCAAAATTTCATCAAATTATAGATATAATAGTAGTAGACATACGAGACAACTATGGAATGCTATTAAGTCAATATTGGTCATCTATGTTAAATGGATACTTTGCTACCGACTGTTCCCACTTATGGCTCCCTTTTAATGGTAAAATGAATCAGATCATGATTGACAGGGAAAGGTATATTAAACATATTGTTACTGACCTAAATGATCCAAATAAACCGGTAATGTTTAACAATTCAATTTTGGGTAATTATTCATATGAAACATTTTTTGAGAATTTCACATCTGAACCATCATCTCTTGCAGAATATGACACACAATCCAAAATCCTTCATTGCACCTAGATTTTTGATCCCAACCGTAATTTAATTGATCACGCTAAGAGTTCCTCCGATGTACAACCTAACATAGTTTGTAGAGATAGATTAGAAATGATGGTTAACTTGACTAACCCCACCAAAACAAATATATATATATATATATATATATATATATATATATATATCAAAACTTAAAATCAAATGTTGCAATAAAGAAATGGGATCCTGACATGTGGATTGTGTTCTTTGACAGATCCAAATCTTTGGAAGCTACAGGTGTTTGTTGCATATTGAAAGACCCGAAAGGAAGAAAATATTTAATCGCATGAAAACTAGAATTCCCATACACCAATAACATTGTTGAATGTGAGGCCTTGTTGCAGGGGTTAAGAAAAGAAGTAGACTTGAGGGTTGAGAAAATAAAGGTATTTGGTGATTATGAAATTATCATAAAACAGGTAAGGAACACCATTCATTGTATTTCAAGCCATTTGAAAAACCATCAACTTGAGGTTTGGGAACTAATCAAATATTTTTCTGCATTTAATTTTAGTTCGATTCCTCAATCTCTAAACTATGACATTGATTTGATAGATAATGTGGCTTCCGGGTTAATACCCTTTGACGGATTGATTCCTGACACTTTTTATGTTGAACTTTTATACAAACCTTCAATTCCTGACAATATCGCAAATTGGAGGGTCTTTGATGACAACCAACAACTAATAAATTTCTTACATCTTAAATATATTTTCAAGGACTCTATCATCGATTAAAGACAACATGACTAGTTGGTGAATTCATATATTTTTTTCCCAGATCAATCAGATAGGATATCAGGTTCAACCAACTATATCCAAAGGAACATAGTGAGATTGGAAAAACTCTATGATCTTAAAGAAAATTTCAAGAAAGTCATCAATTGAAAAACCAACAGTTAATCCATGTAGTTCAAAGTGGTGAACTTGGGGATAAATACCACGCCTCAAAACATTAATCTGGGAAAAAATTGTTGTCCCGAAGAAAAACAAGCTTACATCAAATTATTACGGGAATACAAAGACATATTTTCCTGGACCTATGAAGATCTCAATACGTATGACACCAAGATCATACAACACATAATTCCCATGAATCCTATGACAAAACCATTTCAACAAAATCTGATGAAGATGCACCCCATCCTTGAGCCTCAGGTCAAAGAAAAATTGAATAAGTTTCTAGTGACCAAGATCATTTTCTCATTATTGCTTACGGAGTGGATCTCCAACTTAGTGCCAGTAAGGAAAAAGAATGGGGATATAAGGATTTGTATTGATTTCAGGAACCTGGACAAGTTCTTAGAGAAGGATAATTACCATGTTCCCCCGATGGAACAAATCCTGCAGTGTGTATCCGGATCTAAGATGCTCTCCCTTCTAGATGGCTTTTCATGTTATAACAAATTTTTAATGGCCCATGATGATCAACTAAAAATAGCTTTCCGGACCAAGTGGGGAACATATGATTACAGGAAGATGTCGTTTGGTCTCATCAATGTTGGAGCAACATTCTAGAGGTCCATGGACATTTTCTTGAGGGGTCTACTTGGAGAATGTGCAACGGTGTATATGGATGATGTTACCATCTTTTAAAGGGATATAAAAGATCATATAAATCATTTGAAGAAAGTATTTAATAGATGTAGAAGGTATGACATCTCTCTCAATCCTAAGAAATATGTTTTTTTTGTTGATGAAAGAAAATTGCTAGGCTTTATTGTTTGCAAGAATGGTATGATAATTGAACCTAAGAGAACTGAAGCAATTGCAAATATCCTCCCCTTCACAACAAGAAATCCATGCAGTCTTTCATGGAAGGAACAACTTTGTAAGACGATTAGTCCCTAGTTTTGTCAAAACAATGAAACCTATGAAAGACATGATAAAAAAGAATGTTGAATTCAAATGGGGGTCCAAAGAAAATTAGTTTTTTTATAATATCAAAACAAATACAACACAAGCTCCCACATTGTTAATCATGTATTTTAGTCAAGATTTCATCCTCTACACGTTCGCGTCAGATATCACATTCGCGACTATTTTAACGCAAAATAACTAGGAAGGAGATGAATTCCAAGTAGATTTTATGAGTTCCGGCTTACAAGGAGCAGAGTTGAACTACCCTTAAGTGGAAAAACAAACCTATGTTTTATTTAAAGTTGTCAAACACTTCATGTCATTATTGCTCAAATCTAAGACAAAATTCATTTTTCCTTACCCTGTTGTCAGGAATCTACTAGTACAGAAATAATTAGCAGAAAAAGGAGTTAACTGGATTACAACTCTACAGGAATGTGACCTAGAAATTAAGCCTGCAAAAATTGTCAAAGGCCAGGGGCTATGAAAATTGGTTGTGGAATCAGTGAGCGATGAATCAGATGAAAATGTGTTGTATCAAGATCAATAATTTTATGCAAGAGAGACAACTTACATCCTGGTCAACTTAGACCAATGGTTTTTTGAAATGAAATATTACTTAACACACAGGTCAGCCCTAGATTATATTGAGCCCAAGAAGAAAATGGATATAAGACTCAAGTTCTCTCAATATCAGATCATCCAAGGAATTCTATGCAAAGAAAAAATATGATGGTGTTTTTTTGAGATTTCTTGAGAAGAGGGATGCAGAAAAGGTCTTCTCCAAACTCCATGATGGACCATCTAGTGGACAATACAGTGGAGACACCACTGCTCACAAAATCCTCAAAGCCAGATACTACTGGCCCAGTTTATCAAGGACTCTCACGCATATGCAAGGAAATGCCAATAGTGCCAAATGTCAGCCGGGAGAGAAAAAAAGGATGCCTTCCCCCTACAACCTATCATCATTGAATGCCCCTTCTAATAGTGGGGGTTGGAAGTTATCAGGGAGATCAATCCAAATTCATCTCAACTGCACAAATACATCGTGACAACAAATGACCATTTCACCAGATGGAGCAAAGCAATCCCCTTGAATACCATAAAAAAAAATCAGGTGACTTTGTTCCTTGAATCCCATATCATCACCAGATTTGGAATTCCTGACTCGTTAGTATTTGATAATGCCAAGTATTTTTCTTCTCTTGAACTGACTAAATTTTCTCTTGAACGAAACATTAAGGTTATGTATTCAATGAATTACTACCCACAAGGAAATGGTTTTGGCAGAGTCGACTAATAAGAACCTTATCAAAATTCTCAAGAAAAATATCAACTATAATCAATAAATTGGCACCTCGCTCTTCAAACGCCCTGTGGGATGATAGAGTAACTCCCAAGTCATCCATTGGTAACTCCCATTTCTTCCTAGTCTATAGATAGGAAGCCACCGTGTTGACCCATACTTTCCTACCCACCTTACAACTAGCCCAATCTTCTCGAGACGAGGTTTTCCCAGTAATGCAAGAAAGGTTAAACATGTTGTTAAAACTTGAAGAAGAAAGGGAAAAAATTAAGATGAACCTAACACACCATCAAGAAATAATCAAAAAATGGTTTGAAAAATCAATCGTGGGAAAAACAACTTCCAAGAGGGAGACCTTGTTCTCAAATGGGACAAAGGTAATGAACTTAAGGGAAAACAAACCAAATTCCATAAATTGTGCTTAGGACCCCATCTGATTCACCAAAAAATAGGTCCTGGGACTTTCAGACTTAAAACATTATAGGGATATGAAGAGGAGCTTCTTGTCAATGGAAAAATCCTCAAAAAGTGCTTCTCCTAATCATCGATGGTGATGTAGCTTTGTACATAGTATTTTTTCTTTGTTCTTTCTTTTTGTTTTCTACTGATTTCCACTTCAATAGTCCCTCCCTTCCCTACCAGTCCTATTTTTCCATGTCATTGTTTGAATTTTTATTTTCTTTTTTCACCTTTCATTTTATAATAATTCACTGTTTGTTTCTCTATACCGGCCTTTTTTTTCACAACAGGGACCCAAGACTGATAGACCTATGTAAGTTCCTTGTTATTTGAGTGTCTTTCCATATTGAAGTGGTTGAGTTGTTCTGAAATCAAAATTTATCTTCAGGAATGATGATAATACTGAAAACGGGAACTTGTTCATCTGTTCCAAAAAAAAACTTCTAACCTTCAAACTATGTACCTTTCGATAGCTTCTATCAATTATCCTCTCTTATGTGACCACCCTCATGGATTGTCGGTGTTCCATTCATAATTTTTGAAATGTCTTGAATTCAATGTATTCCACATAGCTCTAGAACCTCTTCCCATTAATCCCTAATTCTAAATCGCATTAGTGATTATTTTTTACAGACCCACGAGAATAAATTGTTGAATGAGACTAGCAAATCAAAGTAACTCTCATATCACCCTGCTTCCTACTTATCTTCACCTATGTTTTCAACAATAATATATAAATTGCATATCTAAAATGTGAATGGAAAAGGCTTAATCATAAGGAAGTTGAAAATGCTACTAAAAGCATGGGAAGTGCAAGTAAACTCGTCGGGGCTATGGACGCTCACTCGTAGCGGGACCATGCTTGTCTGATACCAAGGCATATTCATCGGGGCTATGGATGCTCACTGGCTATGAAGCAATGTCAGGAAAGAGAGATGAGGAAAGATCTTCATTCTATAATAGTTGATGAACATTCATGTGTGGTGTCACTCTCAATGTTTCACTATGGATGTATGAAGTTACCCATTAACACTCACTCAAATTATGTGGAATATCATTGGTAGCGGGATTTATCTATATCTTTCCCTCGGGCTACTTGATGTGGGGTCCTTAAATTGAATACTGAATGGACTATTAAAAGGTAAATTTCTCTTTAATATGGTTGAAGTCTCTCTCTTTTTGAACTCACTAACTAGTTCTTCCCAATAAGTCACCATTTCTTGTGGCTCACCTCCCAAAACAACCCATATTTTAATTTTTATGGGTCCCTCTATTTTTTTCTTCTTTATGCCTACTTTCTCCTCTAAAAGGAATACATTCTTGCTTCACTAAGGAAATACGAGCTTAATTCATAACCGATTCGGAATCATATTCATCGAAGTTTTTCACTCCACACATCATCCAAAACTCTGATCATTGCACTTTGATAACTCCAGCGCATCCACCACGATCCCTTCATGGAACTCCATGGATTAATAGATTCAATCCCAACCTATCTCACCTCCCTGAGTCAATACAACCTATCAAACCACCACCTCCTAAACAACATCCTAAGATTGGCCCCTAAATTTCCCAGATTATCAATCTTCAATAAGCTTCCTTTATTTATTTAAGGACTCGTCACTTTTTTAAGATATCAAAGGAATATTCCTTCGATACCATTCTCATCGGAGTCCAATTCATGCCCCATCCTCTCGAACTTTGAAGCTAAAACTCCAATAGATTTTTCGATCCCTCACACGTGCGTCTCCGACACATTATCCCAATCTTAAAGAATATTCTTTCAATACCATTTCTATTGGAGTTCAAACATTTCCTCATCCTTTAAAACTCCAATGTCTTTTTTTCGAAGTCTTACCAAGAGTACGCTTAGCACATCTTTCTAGAAAAGATAATATTCTTGCGATACCTTTTCTTCGGGGTTTAGTTTGAGCCTCACCCTGACTACCTCCGGTGCCAAGACTCTGATGGGTCCTACCTCCTCCGTAACATTGTGTATGGGTCAGGTCGGCATGCTTTTCGATATATAAGAGAATATATTTTTGATACCCTCCCCTTCGAAGCTCGAATTAATCTGTGATCCCTCCCTCTCCGAATGAGCGACTCTAATAACGGTCTTCTTTTAAGCTCAACCCGCTTGGTATGTACCTCTTGTTGGGTATTCATCACACCTTGGTGTGGAATAGGGTTTTTCAAAACAGTCGGAGGTGGTTGTTGCAAGTACTATTGTGGGGCCTGCTGAGGGGCGAGCGGTGCAGGAGGACGTTGTGCATTCATGGACTCTTTCATTCATTTGAAGTCGACAATTTGGGGACAATGGTGAGTATAATTTCCATACTCACCACAGAGAGCACAAGGGAAGTTTGTCTTGAGATTTTGTTGTTCTTTCCTTGTAGTTTGTTATTATTTTACCCTTGGGGGTTCTAGTTTCCTTGATTATGGTTGCTCCGAGCAGGATGGTTTTGTTGGGGGTTATTTCCTCTAGGTCCCTGGTTATTATTGTTTCATTTTTTTCCTTTCTTCTTGGAATTATTTGAATGATGGGTCAGACTTTCCGTATTCAATTGTTCAAAATACTAAAGTTGTTGAATGGGAGAGGGCTGAACAAAATTAACGTTGGCATGTTGGTGTCATGGTTGAGGATAAACCAGTTGTGGAGGACACAGAAATGGAAAGTATGGATTGTTTTCGGGAGTCTATCCATATGGCATATAGGAAGTTGAATTACCTCCACAACTGTTATAGTCACATGTAGGGGCTGGGAGTGGAGCCACACTTGATTGAGAGACCAGATACATTTGGGGTACCGGTTGGGGTCCCCCCAACGGCTGATGGGGAACAACATGATATGACTATTGGTAAGTGGAGGGAGGGTAATAAATGGCCCTCCATATGGTTGTAGATATTTTGGTGCACCATAAATAGGTGGTCGTTGGTTGTAAGGGTTGTGGTGGGTCATGGAACCAATCAACCCATCCGCAACATGGGACATCCCAGGTTTGTCCTGGCCAAATGGTATGGGTCTAGGTGCATTAGGTAACACTATGTACAAGTAACTTGATTGAGCATAGATGAGGTCAAACTGTTGGGCCTTGCTGATGGCTTCCACTTCTATCTAAGGAAAGGTGGATGCTACATCCTTGGCAATAACAGAGACAAGTGATTTGAGAAACCAATCAAGACGTTGTTCTTTGGTGGTTCCCTCTTTACACAAACTACGGCGCCGACGCCATTCATGGATGTGATCAACTATATGGATAGCAGTAGTTTGTTTAAACTCTGAGAGAATTTCTAATCCAGTATCATGACAAACTGGTAGTTGGAAAAGGGAGAAAAAGGTCGTGGCCAATTATTCAAAGGTCGCATGGACCCTGCTTTTTCATCCACATACCATTTGGTTGAGGAACCTATGAGAGTGCGTTGAAACAACCTTAGGAATATGGAATCGTCCATGATGTTGTTTGAAGAGCATCATAAGTGGAAGGTCATAACATGGTTGGTGTGATAAACGGGAAGGATGTACCTCATGTTGGGTATTCATCACACCTTGGTGTGGAATAGGGTTTTTCAAAATGGTCGGAGGTGGTTGTTTCAAGTAATGTTGTGGGGCATGCTAAGGGGCAGGCGGTGCAGGAAGACGTTTCACGTTCATGGAATCTTTCATCTATTTGAAGTCGACAATTTGGGGACAATGGTGAGTATAATGTCCATACTCACCACAAAGAGCGTAAGGGAAGTTTGTCCTGAGATTGTTATTTTTCTTTCGTTGTAGTTTGTTATTGTTGTCCCCTTGGGGGTTCTGGTTGCCTTTATTCTAGTTTCCCCAGCAGGATGGTTTTGTTGGGGGTCATTTCCTCTGAGTCCCTGGTTATTATTGTTTCGGTTTTTTTCCTTTCTTCTTGGCATTATTCGACTGATGGGCCGGATTTTATGTATTCAAATGTTCAAAAGCATGAATCTATTGAATGGGAGAGGGGTAAACAAAATTAAAGTCGGCATGTGGGTGTCCTGGTTGAGGATAACGTGGTTGTGGAGGACCCGAAAATGGAAAGTATGGATTTTTTTGGGGATTCGATCCATATGGAATATAGGAAGTTGAAGTACCTCCACAATTGTTATGGTCACATGTAGGGACTAGGGGTGGACCCACACTTGATTAAGAGACCGGATGCATCTAGGGTACCAGTGGGGATACCCCCAATGGCTAAGGGGGAACAATAGGATATGACTGTTGATAAGTGGGGGGAGGGTAATAAGATGGCCCTCCATATGGTTGTGGATATTGTGGGGCACCATAAATAGATGGTGGTTGGCTGTAAGGGTTGTGGTGGGTCATGGAACCAATCAACCCATCCGCAGTATGGGACATCCTAGGTTTGTCCTAGCCAAATGGTGTGGGTCTGGGTGCGTCAGGTAACACTGTGTACAAGTAACCTAATTGAGCATAGATGAGATCAAATTGTTGGGCCTTGTTGATGGCTTCCTCTTCTGTCTGAGGAAAGGTGGATGTCACATCCTTGGCAATAACAGAGACAAGTCATTTGAGAAACCAATCGAGACATTGTTCTTTGGTGGTTTCCACTTTACACAAACTACGGTGCCGATGCCATTCATGGATTTGATCAGCTATATGGATAGCAGTAGTTTTATTAAACTCTGAGAGAAGTTCTAAGCCAGTATCATGACGAACTGGTAGTTGGAAAAAGGACAAAAAGTCCTTGGCCAATTATTCAAAGGTTGCATGGGACCCTGATTTTTTGTCCACATACCATTTGGTTGAGGAACCAGTGAGAGTGTGTTGAAACAAACTTAAGTGGATGGAATCATCCATGATGTTGTTTGAAGAGCACCATAAGTGGAAGTTCATAACAAGTTTGGTGTTGGCACAGAGGCAGACCTAGGGTTCAACACTACAACATCGCACCAACAAAACCCTAAATATTGGCCCTTTCGGCAACACCTGCGAAGCAAATGAAGTCTTGCCCGAGGTAGAGGCAAGGGTGGTTGCAGGACTCAAGTGTATGCAACCTAATATGGGACACATATCTTTGATTATATCGCTTACAGGGCACTTAGAATCGATCATTCATCAATATTTAACCATTATTAAACTTCGCAAATAGCACAGAGCATCGCAACATTCATTTAGATCTAAGGGATTTCAGTGCTTAACAATAGTAAAACAAATCAGATCCAGTAGATCAGCACTAAGCACCTTCATACATATCAGATCTACATTCACATACATCTAAGAAGCACAAAGCATAAATAGATCTATCTAAATATATCAAAGCACTTAGCAAAAGCAGAGGTAAGCACATTGAGTCAAAGCACAAAGCATAACACATAGATTTA
>ML781752.1:672871-685502 GCA_009831015.1 Picea engelmannii | reverse complement strand
TTCTTCAATGTTTTTTATGAAATTCCTCCAAGTTTCACTACTTGGAACCCCTCAGAAAAGGATTTATAGCAAAAATGGCATACATTGCTAAATTCTGGCTTATTCTAGAGAGCGACCTTGTAGAGCATTCCCCACACTGAATATTTTTTGAAATGATCTAAAACTATTACACAGCATACTAAATATTGTACCCTAACCAACATATTTGGTTTCACTGAATTTGTATCTGTTATGAAGAAGTTATGACGTTTTTACCCGAAACACATGTTTTTTACTAGTTTCAGGACTAGCCACAAACCCTATTTTCCACGGAGTGTAACTCCCAAAATAAAATGACCCACAAGATGATTTTTTTACCACAGACACTTGGATATGTTTTCTCAATGGAATAGCAATTTCATGATCGGAATCATTATAGAAAAAAAGTTATGGCGAAAATGGTGAGATGACCTGTAAATAACATACCTTAGAAAGCACCATCAAAAGAATTTATCCTTCCTTGCATTTCGGCCTTCTTTTCTTCACTTTCCTTAGACTTTCAGCTTATATATCCTTTGGTTACCTTAGACACCTATAGGTATTCAATATGCTCAAGTGTAATTAAAATGAGAGAGCCTTGCCTCTTATTTATACTCTCCAAGTAGCTTCCTTAAAAACATCTTCTAGGTCACTTGGCCGCACTTTCCTTATTTTAGGGTTAACCCACTTCTAATTTCTCCATTAAATTTATTATTGAAATAATCTATTTTGTATTCACTTTGAATTATAATACACTCATTACTTCACTTTATTATTTACCTTTTAAAATCTCTTAAACCACTTTGACTACTTTGACCTTTTCGGGCTTCTAGATGACATATGAGGGTCCTCCATCTTTGTAACGCCATAACTCTCAAACTGTGAGGAGTTATGTGACGTTCCACATACCACCAGAAATGGAATGACATGTAATATCCATATAGAATATTAGTATATGAAGGTATATCATAATTCATACCATTATCCATCAAACAAACTTGGGTCCATTACCCAAACCTGGGTCTCCACTTCTCATGGCCATAACTCTCTAACCATGAGGATTTATGTGACGTTCCACATACCACCGGAAATGGAATAACAAGAAATATCAATCTAGGCTAGTTTACCTAACAAATTAATTTTCCTTCTTCTCATTATTCCACAATTAAGAATGGATTCTCTTACTCTGCAAAGCATCTTCCCGTGAGGGCTTTCACCATAAGGGGACCACTTTGGAGTTCATCCATATTTACATTTTATCAACCATGAAAAGACAATAATGATTCATCTTTACATAAAAAAATCTTGGGTCCATTACCTAAACCTTTGTGCTGTGGGGCTTTCTTCAAGGGTTGACATCAATGACAACCAACCTTAATCAACAATTTCCCCACAGATGACAAGAATTTGGAAGTATACCAGAATATATTAATAAGTTGCATCCATCTAGTAGCCACCTGACCACCACTTTTCCCATACAACGAGGCAACACAATGGATCCTTAGAAAATTTTATGCCACAACAGTGACCATCGTGAGAAAACAAGGGAAGCGGGTAGCGTTCCTCATACATGAAGACATCAGCTCCAGATATCATATTCCAACTCCCACATTCTCTCTAAATGAACCATTCTTAAAATGGTTTTCCCAAACAAGAAAAGGACCAATAAAGTATATGAAGCATTGGTGGGTTGACGAAGAAAAAACCCTCAAACAAGGCCAAAATTTAGTTCATGTCTGCAGGCTCAAGACTCCCTACAATTTGTTGGTAACCATGCTCTGTAGACTATATGGAGAAGAAAAGAGCACACATTTTCAAACTGATTGGCTGCCTTTGGCATACACCATCATTGGGACAAGTGAGACCAACAAACCTGACAATTAGCCATGCCAAGTTTGATGGTCTCACCCATTCTAATATCCATGTGTTATATTTTGAGGAAGATAAGTTTAAGGGAACACTCTCTTTTGATGAATTCCTACACTAGTTGTCTGATGACGCTACCAAGCGGGAGCTTGAACTTGAACAAGAAGATATCAAGAGGGAAAATCTAAACCAGTTCTAGAGGTTACTTTAGCGAGAACATGACATAGACATCACCAAAGAATGGGAGAAAACCAAGAAAGAAGAACAGCTTGAACAAAAAAGGCTCCAAGCTTAGAAAGATTATTAGAAAAGGCAAGTTGAGAAGGAGAAGAATATAAAATAACATGAGTACATGGCGCATCAGGTTGTGCTCCAAAAGAAGAAATAATAAGAAGCCAAAAAGTTGGCTAAGGAAGAAGAATCCAATAGGCTAGTTGATGAAGCACAAGACAAGAAATTGGTTGATGAAGTAGAGGAAAAATGATTAGCAAATGTGGTTGAAGCTAAGAATAAAGCATACGAGCTATTGAAGAAGAATTCAAGTCAGATCCCTAGCACTCCATCGATGCCCAAACTGGGAATTGTGAGCATACCTCATATATAATACACTCCCATAAGTACCATTCCAGGAGATTCCTCCTTCTCCTCCCAAGCCCTGAATTCTGAATTTTGAGGGCTCTGTAGTAGCCATTGGAGACTACTACTTTGATAACAAGACAAGAATTATCGAGAAGAGAACGGCCAAGAGGAAAAGAGGAGAAGACACGAGGTCAAAATCATCTATAGGGAGGGTATTAGAGTGGAAAGTAGGGGCTGATCCTAAAGAAAACGTGGTCCAAGCAGCTTCAACACACAATTATTTTGCAAGGCTAAATTCCTCATATGTCCTTGAGGTAACCAACGCCCTCAACACTATCAAGAAAAGAGTAGTTGAAGTGGAGACAGATTTGAAAAATGTAAAGGACAAGTTCACCATATATGTCTAGGAAGATGTAAAAGCAGTTGAGAGTCTCAATACAGAAAAGATGAACCGATCCCTACAAGCTCAAAGAGACTAGATGAATGTAGAATTTGAGAAAAGGATGAAAATCCAACAGGAAACCCATAGAAACGAGTTGGAGGACGAAAAATAAAAACTCAAGACATCCATAGAAGAGACCAGAGCATCAACATGCACTATGGAATCTATCAAGGCACGAGAGCTGGCATTGAGCAAAGAATTCACAATGGGAAAGAATGAACTCCTCAATATTCTAAATAGCATACGGGCTAAGAGAGAAGAATAACTCAAGTTGCAAAGCACACTAATAGAGAATCAAGAAAGGTATCAAGAAGTGAGAAAAGCCTTAGAGGAGATGCTCAGTTGGAAGGATATGCACAAACCTCCACCTACCACATTGTCGTTATATTTGAAGAGGGAAATACTTAGAGGCCAGATACTCTTTGACACTAGTATACCTCTCTTCAATAGTGCATGCACCACCCAAGGGACAACAACCGACACTTGCATGAAGCTATGGACAAATACAAATGATCATGTGGAAGAGGCAGGGGTATGGCCAATGCAGTCCATTGATGAAACAACATCTTCCAGCGCCAGAATGGTTGAGGTGGAGGATCACAAGAAATCCATCCAGACAAACATCCAAAATCTATGTCAATTTGAGGAAAAATCGATTGAAGAACACCTATTGAAACCCACCCGACTCACCCACAAAATCCAATCCTTTGTCAAGAATATAGCAGAGCAGTTATGCCCAGAAGTATCCACCAAAGTTTGCAACTGAGAATTAGTCTTGGAAATATTACAATCAAGAAAACTCAAGAGAATATTAAGAGATCATTCCATCTGGAAAGAATACCAAGATCAACTACAAGAACATGGTAGTTCATGATTACAAATTCCACAATTATTTCCATATGTTACCTTCTTCGGTTATTGTAATCTCAATTTTGAATTTGGAATATGAAGAGTCATTTTTTTTAAAACGACCCAAATTTAATGATTGCAAAGATAACGATTGTAAAGAGTAACTCCTCACTATAAAAAGGAGGATTGTCCATTTGAAAGGGCTTTTGGGTTTCGGAAGGTAGCAAGACAGTATTTCTACTGCAAGTTAATTTGAACCGAGAGATATTCTAGTTGGAAATTATTTTGTTGATGTGTATGAATGTGACTATTCTATTTATTCATGTCTCTTACTGTAGTTTGTGAATATTGGTTTATGAATTACTTCTGAAATAATGTTTGCAGTTTGCAGTTACCATGATTTCCAGAATGAGTACAATGATAGCATAATACTGTTAACTAATCAATTTCTTGATTCTAACAAGTTATGTCATTAAACTTTCATGTTACTTGTGTTATGAATTTATTCTATGCAATTAATACATATATTTCATTATATTCATCTTTGTTAGTTTGCTCCTAATCGGGATAGGTTAGTTTAAAATTAGTTAGAGACTGCATCTTAGAATAATAGTCATCCATATTAGTTTAATTTTAGTTAGTTAGGATTTTCATTTTTAATTCATCTGAGAACCTCCGATTCTCATATTCATATTTAGTTAGTATTTTAGTTAGTTCGGTAACCAGGCCAAAATCCAGTCGGAAATGCTACCCCAAACGACACTGGGTCTAATTGGGACCTACCATCGGGCATTTTCCCTCATCTGATTGAGCAGGTCATTTTGGCCCATCAACAGTAACCTTAAGAGTAATTATACTTAGTGATTTTCCCTTATCTTTAATAAATTAAAGAGATGCCAAAAACACATTCTTACCTCAATTTTTTTTTATCGTTTCACAGTTACAACCGTGGCCTGTGCCTCAGCTTGTATATAGGAAGTGGAGCTTGACGAGGATCACTGCAAATGTAAGAAATCTTTGAATGTTGAAGATCACTTGGAGAAGAGACTTGATATGTAGGAATTCTTAACATGAACCATCATCAACAAAACTATGATATAATCGTCTTTAATCACTAAAAATATGGAAAAATGATGTATTAACCACATTGGATATATAATGGTGAATAATGTTGTTTATGTCATAGATGGACACAAATTATTAGCGAAATATTTTAATAATATTGACGTTATTGGGTGGATAATTATGACGAAAATGAAGCCCAACATTCCCCATAACACAACAATGGATAACAATACAAATACTAACACGTCTTATAATGAAACAAACAACAACAAAACTATGTAAAAACATATTGATATAACAATTCAAATGATCTGAAACAAAAATATATGTAACACATATATAGTACATAGACAAGGAAATAACAATGAATGGTTTTCAATAAAAGGAATAGGTAATAGTTTATATACAGGAAACTTACACAGGAAACATGCACAGAATGGAATTTACATAACAACAAATATTTAACATGGTATATAAATATATGAACTAGAATAAAAACATGTGTATCAACTATATGACGAGTAACGAGAATATATATAACTCCAGGAAATGTGCAACATTAAACAGAGGGGGAGAACACTGGTAAACATGAGGTACAAATAGATATACGCTCTGGAGACCGGAATGAATTAGATAGATTGTGTATGGCATGAGTGGAAGAAGAGATATTGAGTAAATTGGAAAAGTTAATAAATGTGTGAGATGGTGAACCGGTGTGAGGTGAAGTGAAGAGCATAGGAAATTATTTAAGTTGTGTGTGGATTAGAATAAGATACATGAGGATGAGGAAGAATTCAAGGGATAAGGGAGTGACAAGTATCATAGATGCAATGAACCTGAGGATTAATCTTTGAATTCATAAGACAGTGTAGAACCAAAACAGTAAGTGAATGAAAACAACACACAAACTAAAATCAAATCAAATGTGATAACCATCTAAAATAATAAATGAAAAACCAGGATGTTACCCGAATCAAGGGGCCCTACCCGAACTTGACAATGCTCCTGAAGAAGCTAACTCAAACCAAAATAATCAATGCATATAATTACGCATGGAATCGCAGCAAGAATCAATTCTTCATTTATCAAAAATCAATATTTCACTCTCTAATAATACAACAACAAATTTTCTATATCTGTGAATGAATTAATTCCTTCTCTTTAACAATAGAAACATATTTATACACAAGCACATTGTGTCCCCAATCTCAACAAACTTCTTGGATGCATCAATCCCTTATTTCCATGGAAAAGATGGACAAATCGTGCTTTATTTTCTCGGATCAATTACACAAATAAAGAAATGTCCATAACCAACCGAGGATCCTCATGCTAATGAAAAATATCTTCTCCAATATCGATGCCATTCTACAAGAAGAAACAACATGTGCACAAGAGAGCAATTGACGGTTGACTGCAGTAAAATGAACAATCTTGAATCTGTCCTCTTCAAAAACCCACGTGGAAGATTTAGTATTGGATTCATGGAGATATGGGTACTAGAAATATATATAGTTGGTACCGGAACATTCACAAAACTTCATTAGTTAAACATATTCAAGGCATTCCATCTAATCCATTAAAGACTTAGGAAATTAATTAAATTAGTATATTTTATCTCTTTAAGCTTAATAAAAGGTATTTTAGAAGCTTGGCCTCAGGAATATAAATACATTGGCATGAGTAATTAATGGTAAAGTGAGTAATTATTTTTAAGCTTAACAAAAGGTGTTTAGAAGCTTGGCCTCAGGAATATAAATGTGGTGAAAAAGGATATAAATTTGCGTGACTAATTCATGGTAAAGTGAATAATCAATGGTGATTATAGATAGGTGTAAGGTTGGATTGTGGGTAATGGAAATTATAATCATAATAAATGAGGGAAAGATTAAGAATAATTATACTTAGTAATTTTCCCTTATCTTTAATAAATTAAAAAGATGCCAACAACACATTCTTACCTCAGTTTTGTTTACCCTTTCACACTTTCAACTTTAGCTTGTGCCTGAGCTTGTATACAAGAAGTGGAGCTTGTCAAGGATCATTGTAAATGTAAGAACACTTTGAATGTTGAATATCACTTGGATAAGAGACTTGATCTCCAGGAATTCTTAACATGAGCCATCATTACCAAAACTATGATATCATCTTCTTTAATCGCTAAAAATATGGAAAAATGACCTTTAACCACAATGGATATATAATGGTGAATAATTGTGTTTCTGTCATAGATGGACATGGATTATTAGTGAAATATTTTAAGAATGTTGATGTTATTGGGCGGATAATTATGACAAAAATGGAGCCCAACATTCCCCCAAACCAGATAGTTTGCATGTCCTCATGAAAACAAGGTGAAGGACTTATGATATTCTATTTCTATATTTATGTGACATTGTTTCTTTGTGTAAGTGTTGGTTCTTGTGGAGAAACATGCTTCACCACTTGATATGTTCACAAATAAATTGAATTCATTTAAAACAAAGCAACAAGAATTGTCATGAAAATGGGGGACAAGCAAAAGATGGGCATTATGAGGGATGGAGGATGAGTGAAAAGGATGGTTTGTGAAGTGATGGAGATGGTGGAAGTATTACCTTGGGCACTTTTATACTCTGTGGGATTTCATCTTAAGACTAAAATTTTACTTGTGGTTCCTTGCTTGGATAGGAAACAATGACTTCATCCTCTTATTCAGAACATTTAGATGATGACTTAAGAGTGTTTTATGATGTATAAGGAGAAGACACTATGAATGTTGTTTTGTATTTGTACTTGTATAACACACCATCATTTAGTTGTGGTTCTTTTCTTGGATAGGCAACAATGAATTCGTCCTCTTATTCAGAACATTTAGATGACTTAGGAATGCTTTATGATGTATAAGAAGAAGACATTATGAAAGTTTCTCTGTATTTGTGTTTGTATACCACATATTATCTTTTCATTGCTTGGACTTGTGATCAAAGCATTTATTTCATTGTGAATGATGGAGTGAAAATGGAAGGTTTACTAAGTATTTGTGATGGTACTTTGTAAGTGGTGATAGTGCACAACAGAGTGTGGAGTGGGTAATAGTGGTTATACATCATGTTTTCCAAATTATTAGTAAATTAAAGAGATTTATACATGTTTTACGTCAAGTTACCTTTTCTTTGAATCATGATGTGCTACCGGATGAAATGAAGGATCTGATGCATGTTTATTGAATGTTGAAGATGTGTGTGAGAAAGGTGGAGAACTACTGAGAAATATGAAGATAATGAGAGATGTTACTGGATAAATTAAGTTGATGAGAGATGAAGATGTTGAACTGAATCCTGCTGAAGGAAAAAAAAAATGGTTGAAGATGTTGGAGATGTTGGAGATGTTGAAAAGAATCTAAATATCTGGAAGGGGTTTGAACATCTCCCCCAAACCCAAGGGTTTTCATGTGCTCATGCAAAGTCTTCAAGACTAAGTGGCAGTCTTTTATTGGAACATGCAGCTACAAGAAAAAAATTGCTACAAGTTTTTGTTGATATGATGAAAGTATATAGTCTTCATCCTTTATCCCCGATTGGTACGATTCAATCTATGTGACTGGATTTTCTTGATGTCAAACATATAAATAAATCATTGGATTACTATCCATAATGTATGTCATTAACCAATGCGAGATAGCTCATCAATGATGACAATGAGCATCAAGGTATCTAAGTATATCTTGATACGAACAAAAAAATGTGATGACATCAAGTCATTTGGAAGATTTGACAATCAAGGGACATTGATGTATTCCTGTGATTTTCAGTGAGGATATTCCATTAAGGCATGCATACTCAAAGGTACTTTTACATTCTCTAACCTCGATCCCAGATGATGTATTGGATCCTATGGGATGCGATTTGTTGGAAGATGGGCCTTAAGGAATCCCACATCAACCGACGCAAGTAAAAAACATAAATGATTTGAAGAATACAATACAATATTTGAACCAACATAAACTTATATCTCTTATTGTGAATCTTTCCTGCTAGGAGTCCTATTTTTAAAAAACGATTCATGTCTAGTTGCGCCAGTTACCTATTTTTCACAACTAGACTTATTTTTCTCTTTACTATTTTATTTATTTATTACAACTTTCCTCTACCTAAAAAAGGAAATATTTTTTTCCAAGTGTAGGAGTACTTCTAGTGGAGCCATGTGCATAACAAGAGTACAAACATACTCATAATAAGGTTTAAAAAATATTCTTTAATGTATACCAAAGCATGAGATACCACCTGCTTCAAACAATAGGATGTCAAAAACTATTGAAGAAGAAAGCGGTGCTTCGACTTGATAGTTTTCTGGAACCAACGTTCAATAAAGTCATAATATTCTTGGTTCACTTGTTCATTTGGACCACTCTGTATATCATCCTCTACCATCCCATGCAGACCTTATACAATTAGATGGTTGGTCTCTTGGATGCATACAAGATCTGATGATAGATACGTCAAGAACTCCTCGATCTCAGGTTCTAATGGCTACTCTCCATCGAATGCGGTCCATGATTCCTTGGTTTCCTCGTCAATTTAGAAATGGTGATCAAATAAGGCTTATATATCTTCTTGTGGATGTGGCTCATGGGGATTTTGTTCTTCTATTACTTCGAGAGAATCAGGTATGTTCCTGATTGCATTCAGGATTTTATCTTCCTGAGAGGCAGAGGCACCAACTACTACTAGAATTTGAGAAATCTCTTAGAGTAACATTTCCTCTTTTGCTCAACGAACTCTTAAGCATCCTTCTTTTCCTAGTTGGTAGGTCTTGTATTGAACAGGGGTTAGTGTATGGGGGATGTTACAGCTCCAAAAGAAAACCTTGAAAATATTGAAGAAATGAAAAGGAAACACACTTAAAGAAAAAAAAAAGTAAACTAATCAGGTACTCGAAACGCCACTGTGCTACTAGGATCCTGTTGTCACCAAGTTATATTTTCACACAAGTTAGGATTCTCTTATTTTCGTGAATCAAACTAAAAGAAAACACACTTGCATAAAAGAAAACAACAAGGTTTCGGAGAAACTCACCAAAGTGAATGCATCGTGCTAGAACCCCTTCGGAAATTATGAATTAAGGGCACCTTTGCATCTTACCACTTCTCCTTCACCAAGTTGCAATTGTAACTAAATTACACACAAAATAGATAATTTGTGAAAACAACCTACCTATGCTCTAATTGTTGGGAGAATTACATGTGATAATTTCCATTACATTTTAATGTCAACCCAGAGGCTCGTAATCTTAAAGGTGCAAGCACAAGAAATGCAGGACTAAATCTCTAATCTATCCTACGTCGGTGAAAATCCAAACAAACCAAGAAAATTAAATCGAAGCAATATGTAGGAAATGAAAATAGGCAAACTACTTAAGACTAGCACTAAGGAAATTGGCATTGGGTTGTGGAACAACCAACGCCATAAATGTTTTGAGTTTAAATATTTCACACAAAGGTGTTCATGCAATTTTGTGGAAGTAACTTATTAGTGTCTTTAACCTTCAATGATATTCCTGTAGTGGATCCACACATATGTTGGAGGAAAACAAATTAAAGTGATGCGATGCGAAGACTTCAAACGAAACGTACTTCAAAGATTTCTACTCAAGAAGAGATATGCCCAAAGAGTGAGGCATGTGTTGGTATGAGATTAGTTTAGTTTTATGTACAAGAATGAAATTACTTTACGAGGATAATCTATTTAACGCTACACTTACTTGTGATCCTTAACAAAGAGTAACATATAATAATGATATCACAACATGTCAATATGTAACAATGTATATACATATATTTGACGAAACAATAAACCAATATCTAACACAACAATACATATAATATACACAATTAACAAAGTAACAAAATAATGGACTAATACAACAACATATAATGTAACAAATATTACACGATGTCAAAAAAAAAACATATAAACATAAGTTAACAACTTAAAACAAATATAAAACAATATATAATAAACAACATATCTTAACAAAATAACAACACGTCGGATAAATATATTAATGGATAACAATACTTATAATAACAATACACAATTGAACAAACAATAACAAAACAATAGAACAATGGATAACAATACAAATACTAACATGTCATATGATGAAACAAACAACAACAAAACTATGTAACAACATATTAATATAGCAATTCAAATGATCTGGAACAAAATGATATGTAACACATATATAGTATGTAGACAAGGAAAAAACAATGAATGGTTTTTTTCTAAAAAGAACACGTAATAGTTTATATATAGGAAACTTACACAGGAAACATGCGCAGAATGGAATTTACATAACAACAAATATTTAACACGATATATAAATATATGAACCAAAATAAAAGCATGTGTATCAACTATATGACAATTAACGAGAATATATATAACTTCAAGCAATGTGTAGCATTAAACAGAGGGGGTAAATGACTATAAATGTGAGGAAAAAATGGATAGATGCTCTAGAGGCCAGGCCGAATTAGATAGAGTGTGTATGGCGTGAGTGGATGATGATATCTTAAGTAAATTGGGAAAGTTAATAAATGTGTGAGATGGTGAATCGGTGTGAGGTGGAGTGAAGAGAAGAGGTAATGGTTCAAGTTGTGTTGGGATTAAGAGAAGATACATGAGGATGAGGCAGAACACAAGGGAAAAGGGAGTGACATAAATCATAGATGCAATGAACCTAAGGATTAATCTATGAATTCATAGTACAATGCAGAACTGAAATTGCAAGTGAACGAAAACAACACACAAACTAAAATAAAATCAATTGTGATAATCGTTTAAACTAATAAATGAAAAAACAAGATGTTACTCAAATCAAGGGGCACTACCCAACCTGGACAACGCTTCTGGAGAAGCTAACTAAAACCAAAATAATCAATGCACAAAATTACACACGAAATTACAACAAGAACCAATTCTTCATTTATTAAAAATAAAGCTTTCGCTTCAACTACTTTTCTATATCCGCGAATGAATGAATTCCCTCTCTATAACAATAGAAACATATTTATGCACAAGCACATATGATCCGGATTTATGTAGGAACACAATGAAATACAGAAATACACATAAACACAGAGATGCAGTGGAAATAAGACTTCATTTCATTAATAACAAATGACTGAAATATGCTTACGGACAGAATGGAAATAAACTAGCTAGAGCGTTGGTAGCTTATCTCTGAGAAGAGATGTGGCCGCTACTCGCATCCATGAGAAGATGATTCCAATGAGGCTCTAAAGGCCCTTTTACAATAAACAGGAATGCCAAAAGTCCTAGACATCCAAAAACCTAACCCTGGGAGATGAAGCGCCAAAAGTCATGTGGGCCTTGTTTGGGTAAGTTGGTGCATCAACTTCCCGGGGTCGTAACTTTTGCATACGATCTTCGTTTTAGGCGTATGATATCTCATTGGAAAGATCTATCCGAGGCCTACAACGCTCAAGACAAAATAGAATCGTTAGATGCTATTTTGCGAGAGAAACATACCCAAAAAAACATCTTTTAGGGCCTCAAAATGGCCCTGGAAGTTCAGGACCCAAAAAAACTGCTAAAAATAGTAAACTGTGCGAAAACTGAAAAACTGAAAGAAGCAATGGTGGGGGTCCAATTGGAATAGATGGGTGGCCACCAATATCCACCTGGATCATTCCTCCCCCCTTAGGAAGCAATGGTCCCCATTGCGTTGAGTTCCTCCATGAGATGAGGAAACTTCTGCTAAACTTGGTCCCTGGTGAGCCATTTGCCTTGGTGAAGGAGTTGG
>ML781752.1:654358-668181 GCA_009831015.1 Picea engelmannii | reverse complement strand
ACATCCAAAAACCTAACCCTGGGAGATGAAGCACCAAAAGTCATGTGGGCCCTGTTTGGGTAAGTTGGTGCATCAACTTCCCGGGGTCGTAACTTTTGCATACGATCTCCATTTTAGGCATATGATAGCTCGTTGGAAAGATCTATCCGAGGCCTACAACGCTCGAGACAAAATAGCATCGTTAGATGCTATTTTGTGAGAGGAACATACCCAAAAAAACATCGTTTAGGGCCTCAAAATGGCCCCGAAAGTTCAGGACCCAAAAAAACTGCTAAAAATAGTAAACTGTACGAAAATTGAAAAACTGAAAGAAGCAATGGTGGGGGTCCAATTGGAATAGGTGGGTGGCCACCAATATCCACCTGGATCAACATCATGCCTCCAATCTCAACAAATTTAATGGATGTGTCGATCCCTTATTTTCATGGAAAAGATGGACAACTCGTGCCTTCTTTTCTTGGATCGATCACACAAATAAATAAATGTCCATAACCAACCGAGGATCCTCATGCTAACGAACAATATCTTCTCCAATATCAATGTCATTCTGCGCACAAGAGAGCAATTGTTGGTTGACTACAGCAAAACGAACAATCGTGAATTTCCCCTCTTCAAAAACCCACATGGCAGATTTAGTACTGAATTCATGGATACCAAAAATATATATAGTTGGTACCGGAACTTGCACAAAACATCATTAGTTAAACATATTCAAGGCATTCCAACTAATCCATTAAAGACTTAGGAAATTAATTAAATTAGTATATTTTATCACTTTAATCTTAATAAAACATATTTTAGAAGCTTGACCTTGGGAATATAAATAAATTGGCATGAGTAATTAATGGTAAAGTGAGTAATTATTTTTAAGCTTAATAAAAGGTGTTTAGAAGCTTGGCCTCGGGAATATAAATGTGGTGAAAAAGGATATAAATTGGCATGAGTAATTAATGGTAAAGTGAATAATCAATGGTGATTATAGATAGGTGTAAGGTTGGATTGCGGGTAATGGAAAGTATAATCATAAGAAATGAGGGTAAGCTTAAGAATAATTATACTTACTGATTTTCCCTTATCTTTGATAAATTAAGGAGATGCCAAAAACACATTCTTACCTCAGTTTTATTTACCCTTTCACACTTGCAATTGTTGTTTGTGCCTGAGCTTGTATATAGGAAGTGGAACTTGACAAGGATCACTACAAATGTAAGAATTCTTTGAATGTTGAGGATCACTTGGAGAAAATATTTGATCTGTAAGAATTCTTAACATGAACCATCATCATCAAAACTATGATATAATTGTCTTTAATCACTAAAAATATGGAAAAAATATGTCTTAACCACAATGAATATATAATGGCGAATAATGATGTTTATGGCATAGATGGACACATATTATTAGCAAAATATTTTAAGAACACTATTGTTATTGGGCGGAGAATTATGAAAAAAATGAAGCCCAACAGAGCTTCTTATTTGCTTCAAGGAAAGCTCTCTAGTTTCTTCTTCTCTTCTACTTGTGCCAATGAACGTCTATGTTCATTGCATCCTTAGCCTATGAGCTCCTTGCTCACTTACTCTTCCTCAAAATATTATCCCTTATGTACTGTGTGCTCTCCTTTCATTTCTTGTTGTCTCGCCATGTGTTTGTCCTTGGGTGATGTTTTCCACCTTTGGTCTCTTTCTTTGCCAATCCTTGGGACTCTAGTGGCTTCTGCCAAATGGGACTTGTTTTCTGAAGTTCGAATTCCTGAAGCGGAAAATGTGTGGTGTCCTAATTTCCAGGTCATTTAGTTGACCCTTTTCGTTCTTCAAGAGGCCAAAACTATCAACAATTACTAACTACTTCAACCACCAATCAGACTTCCATTACTGGGTACGTGGCTCCATGTTGATTTGGGTACATTGGTAGGTGTGAGTTTATGTTTTTCAAGCATAAGTTGGCTTGTTAAAAAATATTTCTATTTTATTCACTAAAACATTTCAGCTCCACCTCACCTGTCCACTTCATCAATTCCACATGTGATATCATGGCTACTACTCTCAAGGATTTTTCCCTCTTCAGTCAGTTGTCTGGTGTTTTCATTAATCAAAACATGATTACAAGCTTTATAAACATAATCATATGAAGTATTAAGAATAATTACAGTTATGGGGGGAAATAGGGTGTGACAAATTCCTACCCCCAAAATCCTAACTTTGACTTAAAGTTTATTTTGTGCCCCTCCTATGGAGGATTTTAGTGAGTTATTTAATTGTTGATTTTTTATGAACAAGGATGAGAGACTAGGGTCCTAGACTAATATCATTGAATTAATGGTGTGCTTGAAAAATTCATAAAGATTCCTTGATTCTTTATGATCCTTCTAGATCGCTTGTGAGTGCATGGAGGAGATCATACTTTGACATCAATTATCTAATAAAAACGTTTTGTATGTGATGAGTTCCATCTGTGCATAGGTGAGAATGTGCAAAAATATTTTAGTAAGTTAAGTGTAATATTGCAACATGTGGATGTCATAGGGTAATTTACTTATCTTTCTTATTTAACTTTACTAAATGTTTTAAGTAGTCCTTGTGTAATCTAAAACGCTAAACCTAGTTTGTCAACGAAGTGGACATATGGGTCCTTACAAATCCTTTAACTCCCTAGATGTTATTTACTCTATGAAAATGAAATTATCCTCGATTGCAACAATGTGGACATGTTACAATTAAGGTTAATTTCTTCTCAACAAAGTAAACTACGAGGTCCCAAAGGGGCTTTGGCCTTGCATAATTTTAATGTGATTTTGAAAAAGGAAGATGGAACACACTTGGACACTCCTTTCTTATTTCCCAAGATCAATTGAGAGAGTGTGAGGAAAAGAGCATACTTAGAGGCAACTAAGTTAGTTCCTAGTCTCGAAAATGATTTGCTTGTTGAAAATTAGTTAAGCTAAGAATTCAAATGTTTTTGATTAATCCATCCACGTGGAAAAACAAAAGAAAGAGATTTATTTTTACCTTTAGTGTTTTTTCTGAACCTACTCTTTCTAAAAAAGAACTTGAATGGAAATTAAGCAACATTAAGAAGTGCATAAAATTAAATCCTATGATCTACTTGTTGGGATAAAATGAACATCCCAAAGAACAGTGAGAAAACTAAGAGCAAGATGAGTTGCGGAAATGACAGTTGCGCCAGTGACGTAGATAGTTCGAATAACACAGACAACACATAGTTAACATAGAGACAGAGCATAAATCACACACTTTAGTGTGACTGTTCCCTCGAGAACCACACTGATGTAGAAACAACTTCAGGAAGAAAATTATGGATAGAATTCTCCTCACTTGAGGTCTAAACACTCAACTTAGATGCTTAGGGAGACGGGTCACTAGTCTTGTATACGCAAAATAGTGAAAAGAAAGGTCCTAAGAGCCTAAATTGAGAGAATTTGGTTGAAATCCCCAATATAATTTCCAATATGTCGTGACCATTTTTTCACTTGGGTGAGTAAAAGAGTAGTCACTTAAGTGTCAAGTTAGGCTAGCCAAACACCACATTCAATGAGTTAGATGGTTAGTGAACCAACATAATAGATAAACAGAAAACAAATCTAAACTAGAAGGTGCATGGAGAAAAAAACACTAAACTAAAAATTAAATCAAGTAAGAATAGTTATTGATGCAGGAGCATTGCTCCACCTCAACAATGTGCTCAAAAGCCAGCACATCACCGCACTTGGAGGGAGTGGATCCCAAAGAAGGATATGCCAGTCCTTTCAAATTTTGAGCCCAAATTTAAATTTTAATGTAATTCAATGAGAATTAATGTTTGAGGGCTCAGGGAAATATGAGACACTGTCTTTGTACAGGATGAGTAATTGTAATGGGAAATGTTGCCTTTAATGGCTGACAGGTAGATAGATTTAGATCCGATTAGGATTTGATAAGAGTTAATTTTCCTTTAATGCGAGTAGTTGGAGGGAAGGCTTGATGAGCCCCTCTTTTGTAAAAATATCTTGTATCAAAAATTCATTAGCATGAGTAAGTTTTTGATGAGAGAGCTCAAGAGAGGAGAGAAAGTGTTGAACACTCTGTTGCATTCCAGCCTTTGTAAAAAATTCTTGTACAGAAGAATTCAGATATAATACAAAAGCATTTTTTCCTACATATGAGGTTTCTATGTTTTTATGTGTGGTGAAAGTTTATTCTATGAATGTTTCCTGTGTTTATTTATGTATGTTGTAGATGTGCAAGTATGTTACATTTGCAGGTTTAGATAGACTTCTCTATATTTGTGAATTTTTTAGTGTTCTGGGCTCTTAGGCTTGTGCAACAAGTGCACACCAGAGTGATTGAAAAATCTATGAAGCCAATGCAAGGAGTGAACTTTGAACTCTGTCTCCATTTCAGAGAAGAGTGTGCCAGGTAGGCACACCAGAAAAACATCAAACTCAAAAGAAGGGAAAACTATGCAAGGAATGCACATCAAAGTTGTTGAACACTTTGAAGAAGACATACCATAGTTACTGAATACTCTAAGGGATCTGCAAGGAGTGCATTGAGTAGGCGCAAGGAGTGCATGAGAACTCTATTTTGAGTTCTGGGAAAAGTTTTCCAAGAGGGCACACCAGAAGGAAAATCTCAGGAGGAGCAATGCAATTCTGCACAGAGAGTGCAAGGAGTGCGCAAGTTAAATTTTAGAGTTCATGTTTCAAGGGTGAAGCGAGTGCAAGGAGTGCGCAAGTTAAAATTTAGAGTTCAGGTTTCAAGGGTGAAGCCAGTGCAAGGAGTGCACTGAGGACCATTACAAAGTCCATAATCTCAGGAGAACGAGTGCAAAGTTCTAGGAGGGCACAAGAAATTGTTTGGAGAGAAAAAAGGGTTGAAACCCTTATAAGTTTGAGAAATTATAAGCTCAGGACGGACAACATGAAGCTATGTCAATTAGGTGCAAGGAGAGCACAACACCAACACAATGTCAAAGTGTTGAGGAAGCTCAAGAGGAAGAGCATCAAGCTTCCAGGAGAGCATAAATTTCTATTGACAAAACAAAGGGACTGAACCCCTTTGAGGTTCAAGCAATTACAAGCTCAAGGAGGAGGTAAGTGTTGTTGAGTGCACAGAGTCATCATTTCATCTAAAGTGTTGGGAGAGCTCAGGAGGATGAGCACAAGGTGCCAGGAGGGAACAATAAATTGATAAAGTGTCAAAGGGTCGAGATCCCTTTGAAATTTGAGCACTTCCAAGCTCAAGATAGGTAGCACAAGTACGTGCAAGGCCCTACAAGGAGTTCAGAAGGCGAGTACATTCCAAGTTCTAGAATGTTGAAAAGATGAAGAAGCTATAGGTGAACTTCTTCCAAGTTCCAAGATGAGGAGGTGCAACGCGAGAAGAGGCCAAGGAGACATCCCTGTAGAAGAAGCATCAAAGTTTAAGCCTTCGAAAAATTGAGAAAACCTTTCATCGGAAGGAAAGAAAAACCAAGAAAAAGGAGGAATCCACAATTGTCATTGGATCAGTTGTCAGAAGAAATATGGACCTTTAGATCAAAGCCCAGAATGAAGGAGGAGCGTGTAAGAGGATAACATATCTCGACCGTTAGATCTGGGCACGAGAAACATAAATCGTCAAATCCAGGTGAGTTTCCCTCGGTTTAACCTTGAGCATTTTTCGTACTCTGGAAGTCCGTAGATTTTCCATACAGTTCCACAAAGGAGACGAGGTTCCTAAATTCATGAGGACCCGAAGAAAATTTGGATCGTCCATTAGTCGAGACGCGTGTCAGTAGATCCAGAAGTTTGAAAGGTTATCATTTCGAAGGAAACTGAGGCAATGAGTAATTAAATCCTCCGGAGCTCTGAAGAGTGGAGTTGATTTCAATCGTCGGTTGAGGAGGACACGCGGAAAAATATTAGAAGAGGTTCGTAAAGCCAACACTCTGAAGGAATCATGTGGAGTTGAGTCAAAGAGATCCTAAAGTTTTCGGAGCTAGAGTAAATCTAGAGCATCGATTAGGTGGGACACGTGTCAGTGGATTGTGTAGTCTGGGAGACCGCTAGTCCAAAGGAACTAGGTAGAGAATGTGCAAGGACTCAAAAAGTCCTGGAGTCCAAAGAGAATCGGGGTCTTCCATCAATCAGGACACATGTCAGCATATGCATGGTCTAGAGCCTCAGTACTCTAGAGGAACAAAGGTGAAAGGTCCCAAGGTTCCATAACTCCCGAAGCTCTGAATTAGCGAGTAGATCTTGACCATTAATTGGGAAGAGACACATAGCAGACGATCCCGAGATCTGGAGGTTTAATACTCCGAAGGATTCTTGAAGTAGTTTGGAGCAAGAGATATTGAAGGACGGAGTTCATCCGCGTCGTCCATCATAGTGGAAATGCATCAGAATATCTGGAGGTACAGATCCTTAGTACTTCGGAGGGTTATGACCAAGTATTAGCAGAAGACTCTCGAAGGGTCGGGAACCAGAGTGAATCCCAGTTGTCCATCAGAAGGTATGTGTGGCATCATATCGAGGAGTCTGGAGGTTTATCACTCCGGGAGAACTGTGGTATAGTGCTTCAAAATTCGTCGAAGCCCAAAGTGCCAAAGCGTTGGGGGTCGTTGATCTATGAGAGGACCAGAGCCGTCTGATTAGAAATTTCATCGTTTGGTACACCACATGTGTTGGGGTTGTGTTATGTGAATGCCCAAAAAATCCTAAATCTCAAAAAGAAGAAATCTAAGCCATCCATCAATCGAAGCTCGAGAACCATCGATTTGATACTTGGGTGTATTCGATGGATCAGATATTCGGGAAATTTGTGGAAAAGTCTTGTGGAGAAATCGTCAAAGCCATAAGTGTGAAAGAGGCGTAGATTCATCGATCCAGTGGTGGATTAGGAGCTGTCCAATCTGTCTTTTCAGCAATCGACACTTTGTAGGTGTTGTATGCATTGGTGCGATCAAAAGAAATTGTCGAAGCCTGAAACAGTGGAGTTTGAGTTGTCGATCTCGGTGCTTGAGAGCCATTGATCTTGCCGCCTATGGTTTTCGGCAGTTTGAAATATTTGTGAATTTGGGGAAATTGAAGGGAAAAAGGCAGAGATCGTCGAAGGTCGAAGCGTCGAAATAACACATTGTTCTTAGTGCCCGGTCACAACCCTCAGTCACATGAGGAGTTGGTCGGAGAAAAGAGGCTAGGGGCCCGAAATTTATTTCAAAATTAAAGGGTCTTAGTAAGAGCCCGTGGGTTCATTGTTGGACCTATGCATTGAATAAAAGGGCCTATGTATAGGATTTTGGGGGCTTATTAGGGCCCAAAGAGACAATTTGGATCCCATTTGAACGATACTTAGACCACAAGGTCATTCGGGCCTTGGGAGATGGTGGGGTTTACATCAAGTGGTATCAGAGCCTAATTTTTGTCTGTAGACAGTAGGAAAAGGAGAAATAGAATACAGGTTGTGATGCTCTGTGAAGATCTGTTTGCAAGTGTGCAACAGACAGGAGACAGTTGGGAGGGATGCAGGAGAAAGCCAGTGATGCTCTTAGTTGCAGAGCAGGTGAAGTAGATAGCCAGGTGAGATGAAGGAGAAGAACCAATTGTTTTCTTGGAGGCTGAGGTGAAATATGGCTACTGAAGGCTAGAAACAGGGTCAGATAAAATAACACCAATAGGTGATCAACGTAGAGAGAGATAAAGAGCTCAAGGATATTAGAGCAGAGCTCAACAGGATGATCTTGAAGATGCAATAGAAAGCGAGAGGAATTTGGAGGTATGAATGGCCCTTGAAATGAAAAGAAAAATGGCCTATTCAGTTGTTTGTTTCCAAGAGGTAGAAGTAGATATTGAGGAGTTGGTCGAGGCATGCTAAAAACCTCAATGACACAGAGGAGGAAATGGTTTGTGTTTATGAGCCAAAGGTTGGAAGGAACCTCAGTGATGAGGAAGAGAGATCAGTTGAAGATATTATATATTTTCAGGTGGGAAATGAGAAGAGATCGGTGGAAGATCTCACAGACTTCTAGGAGGGTAGGAGTGAAACCTCAGGTTTCCATTTGGGAAAGGGGGATGAGGTGAGACTATGTGAAAGTCTCAAGAACTTAGAGGAGAGTTCACATCAACAAGGAGTTCTGACAAAGGAGGAGGATCAGAGGCACATTCTGATCATTGGAGGAATCAATATATTCATGCCAAGCAACCCAGTAGAGGTCAGTGCACATGTTGAAGGTGCAACAGAAGAAAAAAAACCAACAAAGACTGTCATAGAGGAGATTGAGCAGACATTAAAATCTACCTAGGATATGGAAGAAGAAGAAGAGAATTCAACAGAATTGCTCAAATTTTTTTGTAAGGAAGATGAAAAGGAGATGAATGTAGAATTGGAGCCCACAACAGAGGAGAGAGCAACAGACATCATATATTTTGTTGATCTGTGTGAGGAGTTGGAGACCATGGTAGAAAGAAATCTGTCAGAAGGGATAGCTGAGCAACAACTCAGTAAAATTGTTGTAGAAGTAGAATCTGCAGTGGAGTGGCAAGTAAATTCCATAGCAGATGAAATCGTCATGGGAGATCAAGATGATATGCCCATTGATATGTGTGAATAATTGGAGGCCCTGGAGGAAAGGGTAACAGTGTAGAATCAATGCATCCAACAAGTTAAGATGGAATTCGATGATGAAGAAGAGATGCAATAGAGCAGGCTGCAAAGGAGGGGGCAACCAGTAGACCAGCTGGACAAATTGATAGAAGAGATAAGGAGGTTGATGATGGAAGCAGCAGAGAAGGCATTCAACACCAGAGAGAGGCTCATCAAAGGAGAGCCTTAAACAACAACATGGAAGAGGAGTAGATGGACAACTCCAAATTAAAATATGGGACCCTCGAGGATCTCAACCTCAGCAGCAAGGGAGACATGGGCAGGAGCTCATGAATTTTGTCAGTGCAAGAGCATGATGCAGGAGCATCGCTCCACCTCAGCAATGCGCCATCAATCCAGTGCATCAAAGCACTTGGAGGGAGCAGATACCAAATAAGGATGCATCGATTCTTTCCAATGTTGAGCCCAAATTTAATTTTTAATGTAATTCAATAAGAATTAATGTTTGAGTGCTCAGGGAAATCTGAGCCACTATCTTTGTAAAGAATGAGTAATTGTAATGGGAAATGTCACCTTTAATGGCTGATGGGTAGGTATATTTAGATCCGATTCATATTTGATAGGAGTTAATTTTCCTTTAATTCAAGTAGCTCAAGGGAAGGCTCGAGGAGCCCCTCTTTTGTAAAAATCTCATGTATCAAAAATTCATTAGCATGAGTAAGTTATTGATGAGAGAGTAGAGAGAGCTCAAGAGAGGAGAGAAAGTGTTGAAGACTCTATTGCAGTCCAACCTTTATAAAAACATATTGTACAAAAGCATTCAGATATAATACAAAAGAATTTTTTCCTGCATACGAGGTTTTTGTGTTTTTATGTGTGGTGAATGTTGATTCTCTCAATGTTTCCTATGTTTATTTATGTATGTTGTAGATGTGCAGGTATGTTACATTTACAGGTTTAGATAGACTTCTCTATATTTGTGAATTTTTTAGTGTTCTAGGCTCTTAGGCTTGTGCAAGGAGTGCACACTAGAGTGATTGAAAAATCTGTGAAGCCAACACAAGGAGTGCGTTTTGAACTCTGTCTCGAGTTCAAAGAAGAGCATGCTAGGTGGGCACACCAGAAAAACCTCAAACTCAGAAGAAGGGAAAACTATGCAAGGAGTGCACATCAAAGTTGTTGAACACTCTGAAGAAGACATATCAGAGTTATTGAATACTCTAAGGGATCTGCAAGGAGTGTGTTGAGTAGGCACAAGGAGTGAACAAGAACTCTATTTCAAGTTCTCGATAAAGGTTTCCAAAAGGGCACACCAAAAGGAAAAGCTCGAGAGGAGCAGTGAAATTATACATAGAGAGTGCAAGGAATGTGTAAGTGAACTTCTAGAGTTCAGGTTTCAGGGGTGAAGCCAGTGCAAGGAGTGCATTGAGGACCGTTACAAAGTCAATAAGCTCAGAAGAATGAGCGCAAAGTTCTAGGAGGGCACAATAAATCATTTGGAGAGACCAAAGGGATGAGACCCTTAGAAGTTTGAGCAATTATAAGCTCAAGAGGGACAACATGAAGCTTTGTCATTCAGGTGCAAGGAATACACAACACCAACACAATGTTACAGGATGTTGAAAAGATTAAGGAGCTACAGGTGAAATTGTTCCAAGTTCCAAGCTTAGGAGGTGCATCGCGAGTAGAGGCTAAGGAGACAACCCTGTAGAAGAAGTATCGAAGATTAAGCCTTCGAAAAATTGAGAAAACCCTTCATCAGAAGGAAATCACAGCCAAGACAAAGGAGGAAGCCACATATGTCGCTGGATCAGCTGTCGAATGAAATTTGGATTGTCAAATCAGACTCCAAAACGAAGGAGGAGAGTGAAAGAGGAGAACAGATCTCGATCGTTAGATCTAGGCACAAGCAACAACAACCGTCAGATCTAGGTGAGTTTCCCTGGGTTTAACCTTGATAATTTTTCATACTCCAGAAGTCCATAAATTTTCCATATAGTGCCACAGAGGAGATGAGGTTCCATAAGTCACAGGGACTCGAAAAAAATATGTATCTTCCATCAGTTGGGATGCATGTCAGTGGATCTGGAAGTCTTGAAGGTTAGAATTTCGGAGGAAAAAAAGGCAAGGAGTGATTAAATCCTCCAAAGATTTGAAGAGCGAAGTTGATCTCAATCGTCGGTTGAGGAGAACGTGTGGCAGAAGATTAGAAGAGGTCTGAAGAACCAACACTCTAGAGGAATCATGTGGAGTTGATTCAAAGAGCTCCTGAAGTTTCGGGATCCGGAGTGAATATGGAGCGTCGATTAGGTGGGACACGCATCAGTAGATTGTGTAGTCCAAGAGACCGCTAGCCCGAAGGAACTGGGTAGAAAAGGTGTGAGGACTCATGAAGATATGTATTTTGAAGAGAATCGGAGATGTCCATCAATCAAGACATGTGTCAGCAAATAAGGCGTGGTCTATAGCCTCAATACTCTAGAGGAACAGATGTGAAAGGTCCCAAGGGTATAGAACTCTCGAAGCTCCGAATCAACGGAGTAGATCTTGACCATTGATCGGGAGGAGACACGTGGCAGTCAATCCATAGATCCAGAGGTTTAATACTCCTCAGGATTCGTGAAGTGGTTTGGAGCGATAGATCTCGAAGTCCCGAAGGCTAGAGTTCATCCAGGCCGTCCATCATGATGGAAACACATCAGAAGATCCAAAGGTCTGAAGCCTTAGTATTCTGGAGGGTTATGGCCAAGTATTAGTGGAAGAATCACGAAGGGTCGAGAGCTGAAGTGAATCCCAACCATCCATCGAAAGGGACACGCGACATCAAATCGAGGAGTCTGGAGGTTTATCACTCCAGGAGAACTGTGTTATAGTTCTTCAAAATTCGTTGAATCTCGGAGCATCAAAGTGTTGGGGGTCGTTGATCTGTGAGAGGATTGGAGTCATCTGATCATCAATTTAAGTGATCGACACTTCGCATGTGTTGGGGTTGTGTTATGTGAATGCCCAAAAACTCTTGAAGCCCAAAAAGGAGAAATCTGAGCCGTCCATCTATCAAAGCTCAAGAACCATCGATTTGATACTTGGGTGTATTCGTCGAATTGAGGATTCGAGAAATATGTGGAAAAGTGTTGTGGAGAAATCACTGAAGCCGGAAGTGCGGAAGAGGAAGAGAGTCATCGATCTGGTGGTGTATTAGGAGTTGTCTGATATGTATTTTTGGCGACTGGCCATTTATGGGTGTTGTATGCATTGGTGCAATCAAAATGAATCGTTGAAGCTCGAAACAATAGATTTGAACCGTAGATATCAGTGTTTGAGAGTCGTTGATCTTGTCGCCTATGGTTTTTCGATAGTTCGCAAGATTTGTGTGTTCGAGGAAATTGAAGGGAAAAAAGGTAGAGAACGCTAAAGGACGAAGCACCAAAATAACACGTTGTTCTTAGTGCTTGGTCACATCCCTTTCTCACGTGAGGAGTTGGCAGGAGAAAAGGGGCTAGGTGATCCGGGTGGATATTGGTGGCCACCCACCTAATCCAACTGGCTCCTCTTGTCAATTTTTAGTGCAACATGTTCTTCTATACTTTTTTGTAATTGTGGGTTCTATACTTCTGGGGCTATCTGAATCCATACACATCTTCTAGGTGGATACTGGTGGCTTCCCACCTAATCAAACTGGCTTATTTTGTATGTTTTCATGTCAACACATCTTGTTGTACTTCTAGGGCCGATTTGAGCCCCTAAACAATGTGTTTTTGGCTCGCCACAGTCAAACTATAGACGAAGTCATATTTTGATGTCGTAATGTGTAGTTCTCGAAAATACGTTTCCAATGGGCTATCACGGACCTAAAACAAAGATCGTATGCAAATGTTACGACCCCGGGAAGTTATTGTACTAACTTACCCAAACAGGGCCCACATGACTTTTAGCGTTTCATCTCCTAGGGTTAGGTTTTCATATGTTTAGGGTTTTTTCATTCCTGTTTATCATAAAAATGCCTTTAGAGCCTCATTGTAATCATCTTCTGGCGAATGAGTGTAGTCGTCACATCTCTCCTTAGAGATAAAGCTGCCACCATTCTAGCGAGTCTTGCACTCTGTATTTTTATAGTCTCTTTTCAATTCTCTCAATAATATAAATCAAGTATTGTTGTATTTCTCTGTTTATGGCAATTTTCATGAGTATTTCATTGTAATTTATCTGCTTTCATTTCATTCCAAAAATAAATCTGGATCAGTGGTATCAGAGTAATCATTTTTCAGCACATGTCCTCGACGAGGTCCGAGTATAGCCAGTTGGATCTCGACTTTGTCTCTCTTGAGGACAATCACTCTCGCACACCCAAGAAACCTTCGATGGCAGCATAAAAGAAAGACGACGGAGTAAAAAATTATATTAATATATTGCTTGAGCAATCTCTCGTGCGATAGAGGGATGAAATGATGGAGAATTTTGCACACATTCTTCAACACCTGCTGATAGAAACAAGCACGTCTTTATCAAGCGACCATTTTGGAGGAACCTCTCCCTTCAAGGTACAAGTTAATTTTGATATTCCCACATTTGAAGGTCATATAGATGCAGATGCCCTAGAAAAATGGTTAAATCTATTAGAAGGCTATTTCTTTGTTCAAAAATTTTTCGATAGGGAGAAGATCACCTTCGAACTCCTCAAGGCTCTCCCCCATGTCAAACATTGGTGGGAAACTTACTGGGAGCAAATTTCCATAGAGGAATTTGGAATATATGGTGTAGTGTCACTTTTCACTACCGAGGCTTTCAAACCTCTCGCTAACCAATCTGTACATGGACTTTTACATAAAACATACAGAATTGTATAATCACATGCGTAACAACAAAGAGATACATTTTAATTCTCTGAATAAACATATAGTTACTGTTATAATTAGACAATCCATAGCTTTCAATAGTAATTCATTTACACAGCGGAAAACATGATAACAGATCCAGTACAGTCATGATAAAATGTGGTAAAAATATAATTAAACACTTATCTTGTGACAGTGGAGAAATCCATCAACCAAATGCAGGCCTTCCACAAACCTCCCAGACGTAGACCGCACTGCTCCTCAAATCAACAGTGGGTCACCCCCGAGCTGGGACTGAGCTCCACCCCAGGGCAAGGAATCCAGACTCAGGCTGAGGTTACAGGAAATTCAGTCACACACAACCATCAGGAAGAATGCTCTCCCAGGAATCTCCCATGCTCACTGC
>ML781752.1:617896-634853 GCA_009831015.1 Picea engelmannii | reverse complement strand
GAGTGTTTTTATTTATGTAGCTCCAACTACCAAGTTTGTTAATAAGAAAAGCTAAAACCAATGCAATCAACTCATCTAATGTGTAGAGGAAAATAGACAATCCTACCCATTTTTTTATTTAATTTATAGGAATGTGCACCCATTAGTTTTTACATAAAATGAAACTATGTAAAACTCCCTAACCTTGACATGTTTCAAAAGGAAATATTTAGTAATAAAACCTTATTTCAAGGACAAAGGGCCTATTTTCCTCTCTTAGGCATAGTCAAGGCCTCTACACCCATCCCTTTTGTGCAAAATTGCCTAATGGTACCTAGAATACCACACGGGGGTCAAAGACACCATAGAGAGGGCATGTGTAGTGGTTGGAGGCCTTGTGCCCAATGCTTGGCCTAGAATGTTCATTTTCCTACATAAGGCCCTTGGTTTATTTTTTTATGTCTAGGCCTCTAGACCCATCACTACTACCCAAAACCAATTAATTGAAGCCATATCCCACTTAGAGACCAAAAATCCCAAAGAAAGGTCCTATGTGACATTCCAAATCATCTTTTACCATGCTCAAGCATGAGAAGTGTAAAGAACCTAGAACCAACAAAACATAACTTTTGTTCTCTTATACAAATAAAGTCCACAACATCATGCTAAATTTACTCATGCAATAATAGAAATAATAAAACCATGATTATAGGCTCATCAAGAAACTCAACAACATTCAATTTAGACATAAACACAACGGGAATAACATTCAAAACACAATATAAAACTTACTTTTAAATTGTTGAATCGATTGGTTGCATACAAGGGACGATCCTCTCAGCCATAGGCTTGTTCCAAATCTCGATGACAAGCCACCCTCGATTTGAGGCTACGAGTCAACAAGAAGGTTTGGCCCTCTTGGCTTTCCACTCCATAATTCAACAACCCAAACCCAAGTTCTACTCCACAACAAATTCCAATCCACCAGCTCTCTCTTTCCTCTCAACCCACACAATCCAAGGAATGGGAGCCCCCTTCACTGCACACAGTCCCTCGGGCCTTCCCACTTCCCTCCTGGGCTCCAATGCACTCGGTTGGTTAGGAAATCTCATAGTTGGGGACTCTAGGAATTCTATGTTGTTCTAAGAGTGTTTACACTACCTTCTCAAGGCTCTTGAACCATTTCCTCAACAAGAAATGTCACTTACATGCATGCAACCTTCATAATAGGCCTGCAACCTCATTTTTAGCATAAAAATCAATCCAACAATGGTTGTTCTTAAGTATAACATGTTTGGTGATTTTTTTTTTCTAGCACTCCACCCTCCTCTTTCTCTCCAAAACCAACATGAAAAACTGCCTCAAGAATGAACTTGAATTTTATTTTCTTCTCATGTAAGCTTGACTCACACATTTATTAAGAAGTGGTTGTATTCGGCCCATGCTGTCATAAGTTAGGTGATTTGACCTTTCCCACCTACCACTTTTACATCACTTTAATATTTCTTTTGATATTTCAAAGGGAATAAGCATTATAAGGAGATGGTCGAATTAATGTAAATGGGTAACCCCTTGGACCCTTCTTTATCCCCCATCTCTTGTGGAATCATAACCCCTCGTCGTTATCGTCCCACTCATACTGCAATCGGTGATTTATATTTATTAATTATTTTAATGTACATTTTACATAGTTTGGCCCTTGGCCATATCAGTTCATACATGTTATCCCGCTCAAACATATTGGCTCACCATCCTAATTAATATTTGCACAATTACATTATAATTGTGGGGATTAAAACTGGGGATATTACATCCCCTCCTTATTTTTGCATTGTCCTAAATGCACAACACCATACATGTGTACATACATATTACAATGCTAGACACTCCAACCTTTATTCAACATATAGGCTCCCCGAGCTAATATCACACAAGCACTCCATCCTAATATCACACAGGCACTTCGACCCCAAATACATATACATAGGCTCTTCGGCCCCAAAATCTGTAGATACATAGGCACTTTGACCCAACACCATATTTAATGATTTCACACTTCAATAACTCTTGCAACAATTCCAACCTGCAATCTCTCGTTCCACCACTTCCCTCCAGGGCTTCAACGCAAGGTCAAACATGAAGTCTTAGAGATGTGGCTCCAAGAACTCCAACTATGATAATGTAATCTCCAAATCTTCAAATAGTTGCAGATGTGTCTCCTGCATTGTATCTTCAACTCCACTTTGCTTCTTCTACAAGCCCGACAACTCGCTTCATGCATTGTATCTTTAGCTCCACTTTACGTCTTTTACAATCCTGACAACTTGCCTCTTCTACAAGCTTGACAACTTGCTTCTTCTACAAGCCTGAAAAATTGCTTCTTCTACAAGCCTGACAAATTGCTTCTTCTACAAGCCTGACAAATTGCTTCTTCTACAAGCCTGGCAAATTGCTTCTTCTACAAGCTAGACAACTTGTGTCTTCTACAAGACTGACAACTTGCTTCTTTTATAAGCCTGATTCATGTCTTTCATTCTTCAATTGTTCCTATAGCATCCATTAAGAACTTATACCCATTATATCGATTACCATATAATAATAATCTTATTCATAGGAGTTTTCAACTCCAAAATATAAACATTTATTCAAAATAAGGTTGCAATCGTAAACCAATACTCTTTTGTATGGCTATCTTGTGCTTCACAAAGCTGCCAAAGGAAAGAATTCAACTCACTGTTCCTCTCTGACACACCCAAATGATCCTAGCCACCATGCCATATGCATTATTAATTTGCCTCTTCCTTTCTATACTCACCCTCTAGGCTTGGGCATCCCCTTCTCTGCTACACAGTCCTTCGGGTGATCCATCTTTTTCCAAGGTTTTTTCGACAAGGAGAGTGCCAACTTACTACAAGACCCCCTACTGGCAATCTGTAACTTGTGAAAATCATAGGTCTAGTGTCTTAACAGTAGATTTCTTCCTGAGCTTTCCCAACTTCAATAACTATTATCTCATTTGTACATACATACAATCATCATGATATATCATCATAACAATTTTATTTATCAATTTTCAAATATGTTTTATACATGAACAAAAAATTTCCCAATCTTGAGTCTTTTCATAATTGTTTGTCGCTTGTAGCTACAGGCATCAGTCTTATTTATGGGCTTACACCATTTCCATATCCAAGACCATTTTTCTTGCATTTTCTCAACTTTCATGGAGCAAAACAAATTGTTAGTATTCATGTAGGTTATCATTTTATTGCACATTCCATATTTTTTTGTAATATTTACAACAACTCATGAAATGATCTCAGAATTGTATCCTTCCAACAATTCAATCACTTCCAGCTACTAATCATATAAATGGAATGAAACTATCATACATGCATTATCATCCCCCAAGATTTTCAGAATGCAATAGACCATTACCAATAAGTAAACTGTTGTGCCAATGCCCATGGCCACATCTATAGATCATTGTATTGACTATGGAATACCACATATATATGTCATGTACTCAACCATAGTGAGTTGCAAGGTTCAACCAACGCCCCAACACATCATCCAGACTCTTTCCCATTACCTATTCAACTATTTGGATACCTTTCTCTTCGACCTATACACAACACCAGGAATTTAATCCTTTAGTTCTCTTCAGTGTCGACAAAGAAGTTGCAATCCAAAAATCGGTTATACATGGGAAGACCATTAAACACTTGTATGGCACTATAGTCATTCCATATCCAACCACATCATGGTCTCACACATGGCTAACTCTATTGACATCCATTTCTATAGTAGGAGTATGTCTCATGACTTGACCTGGTTATGTTCTCATAACCAACATAGCATACCACTAGATGCTATGTAAATGTGTTGAATCATTAAACATCATTGTTTTCCTTCGAGGCTTTCTACCTTTACACATCAATTCAAATACTAAACTTAAACTGAGGGAATTCTTACCTCAATTCCCTTCATCATTTTGTACAACATAAACAACCAAATGCATACATGCATGGCTGTTATCAAATTACTTGATGCTAGTTGATCAACTAGCATTTTGTATAAGCTTTCAGACTCCTTTCACCAACCTCTTGATCAACACTCTTACCATCCTCATTTGTCTTTATATGGATGGATTTCATATGCAACACCATCAATATCTTCAATCGTGCTACAAAACTTTTTCTTGGATACACAATCTATCATTAGTCATATTCAATGATTCTAACATCATTATTTCATATATATAACAATAGACTTCTCTCAGTCTACAAACATGCCACATTGTAAATGAGGATGTCATCAAAGAAAACCAGGACAAACTTTATAAGGTAAGGTTTCAATATTTTATTCATGAGACTTTGGAAGGTGCATGGGGAATTGCAAAGGCCAAAAGGCCTGACCAAGAATTCATAATGTCCTTCATGATTTTTGAAAGAAGTCTTCGAAATATATGCCTCTTTCATCCTGATCTAGTGATAGCTGAAGCGAAGGTCTAGTTTGGGGAAGACACAGGCACCTTGGATTTCATCCAAAAAATCTTCAATGACAGGAATGGGAAACTTATCTTTGATGGTCAGTTTATCCAGGGAATGAAAACTGGGACACATGCGCCAAGTACCTTCTTTCTTTAAGACCATCACCATAGGGAAAGAATATGGGTTGGTACTAGGGAGAATTATCCCCGCCTCCAGTAATTTATGAACTGTATTTTCTATTTCATGTTTTTGAGCAAAAGGATACCTGTAGGGACGTACATTGGGGGGTTGAATACCTGGCAGGAGAGGGATGATATGATCATTCTCACCCCTAGAAGGAGGCCGCAAGTCTTTTGGAACTTCAAATACCTTGGGGTACTTGTCCAATATTAGTTGCAGGCTAGGAGGTACTACCGGAGAGGCCTGATCTATGACCTGGATGGCATGCAATTGAGAAATCACACCATGGTGGCCTTTCTTCAACATTTTTTCCATCTTGTTAGAGCTGATGATTACAGGAGAGCCCGCTTGGAGACCTCGCAGGGTATTGGTGTGAGCCTCTTGGGTGAATCTCATATATAACTCTTGATAATCCATTGTGATTGGTCCCAGAGTGAGAATTCATTCCACACCCAATACTATATCACAACCCCCCATGGAAATAAAGAACATGTGGGTTTTCAAATGATAATCACCCATTTGGAGTTTGACATTCTCACAACGGCCCCCACACTTCATCATACCACCATTAGCGATGAGAATCTGAAAATTAGAAATAGGCCAAACAAAGAAATGGATATCCTCAAAAATACTTCGATGAATAAAATTATGGGTGCTACCACTATTAATCAACACAACAACCGGCCTATGTTTGATGTATCCCTTGATATTTAATGTCTATGGGGTTGAAATAATCGAGGGGGAATGAAGATATATGACAGGTTCCACTGGTTCCATAGGGGAGGAAATAGAATCTTCAACATGAACACTTGGTTGAGTATCTTATGGGTCAGAAGATTCATCTGATGGTATGCATTCATAGGAAGAGGAAGCTGATGCATCAATTTGGAATAAATTTTGTTCCCTACATTTATGTCATGGTGAACACTTTTCATCATAGTAATATAAAAGTCCTTGCTTGTGACGCTCTGCCATTTATGTTGGAGATACCTTTTGGACCTTAAAGGTTTGTGTCAGATCTGGGTTAGCCCTGGGGTGAGGATGATTGGGGAAAGTATCCTTCATGGTTGGAGCCTAAAGGATGGTGTCATATTCCTGTGTTAACTAGCATTCCTGCAACCAGGTAGTAGGATGATGCATGCTCACATGAGCCATGATGGCTTCATTTAAGCCACTGATAAATAATTCAAGGTAAAATTCATGAGATAAGCCCTTGGTTTGGATAAACAACTATTCAAATGTCACGATGAAGTATGTGAATGATATAGCTTGGTGCAGCTTAGTGAGCCTGCCCAAAAAATGTGGTTCCCTATAAAAACGGGCACAAACAACTTTAGTGAACATGTTCCAAGTGGGGAGACCAAGATACCATTTCTTATGCCATCGCCATCATTCTTGATCCAGGTATAGAACCCCTACATGGAGTTTGGTATCATCATCCTGAATATCATGGAGGGAGAGATATTGTTCCATTTGAGAAACCCACCTTACAGGGTAGGATTCATCGAATTCATTCATGTCAACTTGGAGAACTTTATTCCAAGAGTGTGGAGAACCCCAAGGGGATTGGGATGATTGAGTATGCTCATACTGGGAATATTATAGGTCAACGAAATTGGGATCAATATTCTTACCCTTGATGAGTTGCATCAGATGCTGGAGTTGTTGGGATAAGGTGACTTGGAAATATGTACACATGGAAGCAAGTTGGTCCTCTAGGAGTGACATCCTTGAGATCATGTCTCCTTAGATCTAAGAGAGGGTAGTAGACATGGTGGAGGATTGGGTAGCAGGTGAGGTGGTTGGACGAAAATCTAGGCCACAAAAATTGATAGATACCAGGGTGATTAGGATAAAGAGAGGGATCCAATGGGACAGGTCTCAAATATTGGTGTCCCGGAAAGGGTTGGGTCCACGAGGGAAAAACAAAGATTAAAAGTGAAGGGAGCCACTATGATCAAAATTAAGAGAGGAATCCAATGGAATAGGTAACAAATAAGGGTGTGTCTAGGCCCCCAATTATTATTTTTAACTCCTGCAAAGTTATACTCCGCCCTGAATACTTTTGCAGTGGTGGAATTCTCAAATTCTCAATAATAAAAAATCAAATTCTCAATAATAAAAAATGTTGTCATGTTGTGTTTCTACAGTGGAAAATTTGACAGGGGCCAATTTGCAGTGAAATAGATCAATTGTTTCCATCCCAGGGGTTAGGGTTTGTAGGGTATCTACATGCAAGGATTTTCCATGTGTTATAGCTCTCTTATATGCATGCGGGTTCCAAGAGTAGTACTTGGCCAAATATCTCAGGAAACCAACTAAGGAGGCCAGGCCATACCCTTAGACATACTACCTGACTACCCAAGTACTAGATTCTCTCTTCCTGAGTGTTGTTCTCGGTGACACTATAGTAGTCAGGTGACCGATCAGTTTATCTACAGAGGGCTTCATGATGCATAGGACGATCTGTATACAGGTGTTGTCTGATGTGCTACCACTCAAAGGGGTACCAACAAGGTTTACAAGGGTTTCCAATAGATGTGCGCTTGATAACCACTTGCATTTCATGTGTGTATTACTCCCCAATCATGGGTTTATGCACGTAACAACATATCTCTATAGCTTAAATACATCAGGATACACATCTACCCTAAAAACCTTTACCCAACAAGTTCTTTCTTAGGAAAGAGCTTTGATACCACTTGCAATATTCCATATGTAATATAATATGCAAAACATAAATATTTAGAAGCAATGGCATAACAACAATGATATAGCTAAAACAATACCAGAATAACGCCAGGATAACACTGGAAAGAGCACCTTCATTAATGATAGCAATATTCACTTGCCTCTTCGAGGGGGAAACATCTAGCAGAGCAAATCTCTATTAAAATAATCTCCAAGGCAAAAATATCCAATGCCTCCTACTCTTATTTATACTAATTCTACCTTCTAATGAAAATTCTAGAGGAAGATCTTTCTAGAAGCGAAAGCTTCTATTAGGTCTTCTTACATTGACTGATTCTCCTTTATTTATTAGGCCTTATTAACTAATGTATTCCTTTATTACATAGAAAACATATCCTACTAACTAATAACCCATGAAGAGGGGTCGGGATCGGATCCTAACAGGGAAGGTGGAAACTGGGTTGAAGGAATCCTTGCTGAAATATTTCCAATGAACGGATTGGAGTTCTTTCAATGATTGCATTGGAGAAATGTTGCTAAGGCATTGGGAAGAAATCATATTGTCTATTCATGGCCTTTTTTTTCATAATAATGATGGTTTTTAAAGCCCTACTGACCAATATTTTGATGGCTATATTTCTCACGAAATCTTTTGGACCAACAAATCAATGTGATGGTATCTTGGGTCCATTCTCTTGGTTCCTGAAATGAAGAATGGTGATCTAAAATATGTTACAAACCTTATCAATGTGTATGCATTTTTATAGAATTAAACCCTTCACGATGAGATAATTTCAAGAATTTAAAAGGTAGATCATTGATTGGTTCAGAAGAGATTCAAAATCTTAAAGCAGATCGTGATCACCATAGCTTAATTATTTCATGATGGTGTTTATTGAGTAAAATCATTGGAGTATTTGTTGTCCTATGAAGAGGAAGTGCCTGAGACTTTCGGTATATATATTCTTTTCTCAGTCCTAAAAAACAATTTTCAATTATGGGGAAAATAAATAGTGTACTTTTCCTCTAGAATGTACCTCTGGTAACAAAAAATCAAGTTTCATTTTGTCGTTGACTATGTTGAGTATCTTGAAAACAAGTGGGTTACAAAGAACATACCCATAAACACTTTAATGCTATTTTTTTCATTATGAGGCGCTCCCAAGTTTGAATTTTGAGGTCAAATACTCTTCCTATCATCTTCGGTGATAAGATATATATCTTTTCCTTGGTCCTATGATATCGAATTGATGAAATCCGTCTTTTTATCATCATGCATTGTCCATTATGAGGGTGAAACATAGTACTTTTCAGATTAAGTGGCCTCCTTTAATGACTTGGGTATGTTGATGTACAATGTTTTAATGACTACTGAAGCTTTAAGGTGTGTCCTTTGAATCTGTTTGACTCAGATTTAACCCTCTTGATCTAATTTCCCATTCTATTGCTATACTTTTTGAATACTTAGATACCATATATTGTATTAGACTGACTAATTTGTTTTTTTTAGTTCTCTCTTGATATGGTCTTATTTTGATTAGCTCATGAAGTTTAATACTTTGGCTACCTTTATCCTGATGTCACTGAGGTTTGGAATCATGATGTCTCTATTGCTTTTTGAATTGGAATGGTTAGTTGGTGAATGGGAAGTTACATTACAACGAAGTCATGAAAATATCAACAGAGCTCTTCAAAGCACCGGTGTACAAATTTTTGGGAGTTATGTTGAGAAGGATCATAAAAAATGATCTTTCAAAACTTAGCCAAGTACAAAAAACCCAAACCATATTGTAGGATGCACATTCACTTGCATAAGTATCATTGGTTGATCTACAAATCCATGTTCAAGGAAGTTCCAAGAGGAAAAGTGCTACATCTTTCATTTTCATGTATGATGTGGACACTTACCTCAATTTCATATATTGAACCTGTTTGAATCCCACCATACATGATCTATAATCTTGTTCGAGGAGGTAACAATTGAAGGAGTGATGAAGACAACAATTTGATGAACATTTTTAGCCGAGAAAGAACATTATAAATCAAGAACAATGATCTCTAATCTCTTGGATATTGATTAACAAAATTGTTCTCGAATGCACTTCTTTAGGGAGAAACCAATGATCATTACATCCATAGTTTTTTACTACCCAAAAGAGAAGTTCCACTCGATAGAGAAAAATTCAAGCTAAGTCGACTCCACCTCTCTACCACGATCTTGGAAACAAGAACTAGTAAGACTCATAATTTTATTTCATGCATCCCAATAGGCATGGTTCCTTATGTTTGCAAAGGCATTATCTCTTTGATTTAGTTTTCCATGCCAACCCGAATACAAACTTTATTTCTGGTTATATTGTGAAATATTTGCAAACATGTTTTTCCAGGAGAGTTTTATCTTATTTGACATTGTTTTTGGTCAGATTTTCTAACTGGTCAAATAATTATGTTTTAAATTGGGTAATAAAGCAATTCATATCTTTGGCCACTAGTCTTAATTGGTTATATGTGTTTTTATCCTCTATGCAAATCCCTCTCATGGAAGTTTTTGCTTTCTTGAAGAGACATAAACGAATCGAGGAAGAAAAATGGCTTCAAAATATTCGACATGATCATGAGATATGTGGCTCAGTATGTTGGGTATGTGTTATATTCTTTGCATGTGTGTGTGTGGGCGTGTCAGATACGACAACTGCGTCTGATGATCCCTCCCACTAGTGCAGAACCGTGTGCACCAGGCGCTTTCCTAGGGGGGTTCCAGGGGGGCAGGTATGTCCCCCCCTGGTTATGCGCAGCGTTCGGGGTAGTGCTCTGATTTTTTTTTTGGGCGGTTTTGTAAATCAATCCCGGATTAAGGGATTAGGGTTTTGGTATCTACGGAATACCTAAAAACATTGTATATATTGTATGGTGAATGGTGAAATTTGATATAATGAAAATAAGAAAGGTTTTCCCGGTTGAGGGTTTCCGGTATAAAATCTCTGTGTACTCTGTGTATGAGCCATTGATTAATTTATGTCTTGCTTAAGAATCTATATGCATTGCTTTACTTCGCAGGTTTAAAACTTACACAGTACATGTGCATACTTGATATTGTACCCCTGAGTTGAACTAGTGAGGAGATGAGCATGCCATACCACATAATCATATTTAGATTTGGGAGATGTAGAGAGTGAGTGAAGATCCTGCATAGCCATAAAAAATCATATGATGGGTAAAAAATGGAAGCCCGTTCCAATCCTTACTTCATGGAGCACAAGGATGCAAAGATGAGCCAGTAGTTTTTAGAAAATCATGATGAGAGATACAATTCTCATCTAGTGCTAGCATCGAATCCCATCTAAATGAATTAATGCATGTATAATATTTCACATGGATTAGCATTTTCAAGAGGTTGAAAACTACTTGTCGTGTTAGGATGCATAAACATTTTAAAGATACTAGAAACAATTACATTCATAATCTCTTTCTCAACTTACTTTCTTTGTTGACTTCATATATTTGATCATCAATTAACCAAATTTTCATTTTTCAATTGTAGGAGATTTTGAGCTGAGGTTGTCTTTTATCTTTGAATATCACTGTTGTTGTAAGGGATAGTCGACTAGACCCGATAGTCGAATAGACCTGAAAGTCAACTAAGATATAGTTGGTCAACTATCAAAGTCATAATTTTAGGTCAGTCGAAGTCTCTGTTAACCGAATGACCCAGGCAGTTAAGTATTTACAATTGTCTGGTAACTAAACATATAGATATAAATAGACAAGCTCTATGAAGAAGATTGTATCTATTGTGTTGTATTAAAATATCATATAATAAAGTGTTGTTATTTGGGATTCAACTACTTTGTGTATGTCTATGTCTATATGTATGTGAATCTATTCTTACTTATGTGTTGAACTATTGGTAACAATCCCCTACTTTTCCCTAGATTACAACATTGGTTTTGTTTCCAATAGTTATGAACCTGGACATGCATATGTTCACATAGATGATAACTCTATAAGCCATGTTCGAATGGTGGGAGAAAAAAAAAAAAAATTACATTAAGAACTACACACGAAAAAAAATCCTAATACTAGAAGAAGCAGATTCACTACTTTTCTCGGAGACCCACAAAATATTTCTAGAAGCTATCCTGGAAGCCTTATTCGAGTACATAAAAAATCTAGTAATGCATAAATTGATGCCCAAAGAAAAATTAACCCTCAAGATCACAAATGGGGGTCGAATGATTTTTAACGAGTGGGTTGAAAGAATCATCGAAGATTGCATAACAAAACAAACTATTGAGGATCGAACATCCCTTGATATATTTAAAGGGAAATTCTACACAGAGATACATGAAAGATTCTTGTGCACAATTCCCAGATTGCTTCAAAATATTTTGCTTGACAAAGGTGTAGGATATATTGTTGAATTTCGACCTCAACTTGGCACACCACCCCAAAAATAGTCAATGGGAAGAGAGAGACAAAAAGTGGGCCGAATTTCTAGAAGTAAAGTGCAAAGATACAAAATAAGCGTGGGACTACTTCATGAGAAAATAGACATGGCCATCTTCACCGACTCTGAGTAAGTCAGGGAGAGGTTTGGGGTTCAGCTAATACATGATATTCCATAAGAAAAGAGTGTACTGACATTCAATCGAATTAAGAATAAATGTTTTCGAGAGGGAAACACATTTACAAAAAAACATCCGACATCCAAAAATTGGAGCGAGACAATAGACAAAAGAAAAGAGAGGATATTTGTAATGTGTCGACTAACTAGAAATTAAACAAAGAAATGTTCGGAGGATATCATACTAAAATAGCATGTGAGCAGTTTGAGACTGAAATAAAATGGCGAGAGATGGAAATAACAATAGTAGTGACGATCCCAAATAGAAGTAATGAAACACAATTGATAGAGGTTAGCATGGAAACCCATCAACTGGAGAACTAAGACGAAAGAATGGATTACGAATATTTAGGACCAAGTGTACACTCTCCCCTTGTTTAAGCAACCAACCCTCAAATTAGAGAATTCCTTCAACCAATACTTCAAATCGACGAAAAATCTGCAAGATTATGGTATAGAACCGACAGTCATGACAATTTACGTGCAACATTGATTGTCGATCCAGAAATAAATGAATTTGATACAATCCTCATTCACATCAAGGATCTCACAGAATCATCCCCCCTAGCAAATATTATATCAAGAGAATAAAATTTAATAAATTATTGTAAACCGACACGTCCGATAGAACGACCTCTCATTGAATATAAAGATCAAAGTTTCTAGACTGAAGAAGTAACTTATCAAGAAAGAAATAAGCAATTACTACTTGAATACCATCCATTCAAAGATTGATTGACTGAAAAGTTGGTAGAAGAACAACCAAATAAGAATCATACTTCCTAGTCGAAAATCATGATAATTCAAGGATCACAAAAATCTAGCAGTCTTTAAGCAACCACAGGACTGAATAATATTCCCATTTATGAAGGAGATGAAGACCCAAGAAGACATTGGTTTTTATGCGAAATTTTTTGGGATGCAACAAACATCTCATATGAAGATAAATAGATGGTGCAATTTGTTTATGTTCTTTGACACCGTGCTCTAACATGGTTCATGAATTTCACAGAAAATCAAAGCCGATCAAAATCAGAAATAAAGAGAAATTTATTATCATTTTTCAAGGTCCAATATGTTACACACTTGGCTGCAAAAAAGATAAAATAAATGAATCAATGACCAGGCGAGTCAGTACGTGAATATGACAAAATATTCAAATATCTACTTAGCCAAATACCATCGACAAGTGATCAAATTCTACTAGTACAATGGTACACAACTGGATTGCTACAATGAATTAGAACTCCATTACGAATTTATGATATAACCTCATGTGAATATGAATTACAGAAAGTGCAACAAGTTGATTTGGACGAGGATGGCCCATTAACTTCCTCGTTGACATAAAGGCTAGAAGAAAAAATAGAACATCTACAACAAACCATTAAAAATCTATCCTTGAGAAGAAGCGAGGTATGGTGTACCACATGTTGCAAATATGGTTGTACAAAAGATAATTGAAATCTGAATGATCAAGCACCTGGAAAAATGGATGCACGACGAGTAAAAGGAGAAACATATTGTAACATATGAAAAACCTTGACTGACCATAGTGTACAAGATTTCCCACACAACTTGAAAAATACCAAGTGGTGCCAAATCTGTGAAATGCACAACCACATAGCATATGTGTGTCATATAAATGCATGAAATAGAAATGTAAATGCAGTCTATCACACTGAATCAACCGATCATAATAATGACTACGAGAGAAGAAATAATTATTATGGTCGAGTTCGTGGTCGAGGGGGGCGAGGTTGAACTAGATTCCAGGGTCAGGGTCACGGTAGAGGTCGATCGCATTGTTAAAATTGATGGAAAGACGACCACATTAGCCCTGAATTCCCAATAAAAGACCGGGTTGACCTGAGATTTTGTTACATTTATGGTGTTGGCGATCATTCACTAGAATACTGTCCAATAGTACTTGATAATATCATCAAAAAAAATAATGTAAACCTCCCACATGCAGTCTCAAAAGAAGTGTTAAATTCAAAGAACTTACATGTTGTCACCATATCGGGCACATGATGGGATAACATCCCCTTACATGATTGACATATAGGGAAGTCTAATCAATTTCCAAATCTAGATAAAGAAGAACATATTATGAAGGAAGCACTTAAATTTTTCAGAAATTCTAATCAAGACCAACCAAACAGAGGAAGAAAAAATGAATATATTGTACACGAATTCTTACATCTCTTAAGAGAAAAGAATTCAGACGGTCGATTTCTAGACCTGCTTAATATACTAAGAGAGTATGAATACGGACAAATACCATCTAAAGACGTTATACAATTTTCCTATAAAAATAAATATTATGACCCATGGGTCGACTTAGAAAATCATGGGGTGTTTATTAACAAGCCAGTCATTGACTTTGGATCACAAGTAAATATCCTACCTCGAGATACATGGATACAGATGGGTGTTCCTTCATTAGTGCAAACACTAAATTACATAAATATAACATATCAAAGATTAATAAAACCTATTGGTATACTCATAAACGTTGAAACTTATATCATGGGTATACTGACGTCATTTGACTTTCAAGTAATTGACTTAGTTAAAAGAATTCCATCATATGCAACACTTCTCATTCGGCCATAGGGACAACAAATGAAAGAAAATATCTCCCTTGAAAAAGACAGAATCAAGTTAAAAGGGAATGGCAGAAAACTAATACTTTCTCTAGATCAAATGAAGGGAAACCTTGGAGTGACTCATCGGATGAATATCATGAAGCACAATGTTTGTACCAAATAGTCAATGAAAAAAGAGATTATGTTGATCCAAACTCACAAGGATAAATCTCAGCCGAATCTCCCCTATGGGTCAGACATAACTCTGACCCAACTTTATATAACTAGAAGATTGAAAATTATGAGGCACACTTAATAGATTGTTGTACCATTGAATCCATCCCAATTAAATGTTCTAGAACATGTTATTCAATTCAATAAGTACCTATAGTTTATGAAAAGAGACTCTTAAAAACCCCTACACTTATTTCGACCGATAACATGGTGAAAAATCCGCTACGTTACAACGAACAAAACTTTCCATCAACGTATCTTGACAAGGTTTCTAAATATTTCGCAGAATAAGGAAGAACTCAAATCTTGGTATAAACCTTTACAGGCCAAGTCACAAGGTGGTGGCATCTCCTCAGGTAGAATAGGTGCGAGTTCATCTATACAAATTTCCTCTGAACTAGGAGTTTCAAAACTTGTGGTTATGGGAGTTAGTGAGAGAATAGTAGAAGTAATTGCAGTGGAATTGTCTAGACTTGTGACAATTGGAAAAACATAAGTAGTAGCTGATGGTGAAAAAGGAAAAGTATGTCCTTGCTTAATAAAGGCCTCAAAATATGCTAACATCTCCTAATCCTTTTTATTTAGCATTGATATATTTATTTTTCTAAATAACTCCTTTGGATTCTTTGTTACTTCTTCAGCTTGGTCTGCAGTCGTGATACCTTGTTGAGGCTCTGTGGATGCTATTTCCTGTGATGGAAAGGAAATCTTAGATTCTCCTTGTAAAATATTTGGAACGTTGGTCCTCCTGTGTTTTTGAAAACTAAGAAAACCAGATTGTTGATCTAATAGTAGATTCTGAACTCTGTTTTAAACTTCCTCATAAGCTCTGACTCCATTGAAAATATCATCATAAGGGTCTTCATGAATGTATATCTTTATTTTGAAATGAGATAGATGATTCTCAACCACCTTATGAGGATCATGTTTCTTGAATTTAATATCAACCAATTTGATGTCGTCCAAAGATCCGACTTCAACCTTTGTATGCCCAAAATCAAGTAGTGTGAACATACCAACCCGTATAGGAAAGGAAGGCCATACTTTCTTTTGTGTCACTTTCAATTCCTTAGTAATCCCTCCTACCACTATTTTATATGAAACCTCTCTACAGATCAATCTATTAGGAAAGAAATTTGGAAGGGCATGAGGAGAAATGGAACAACCAAATACTATGATGTAAGAGAAATTATCTTCAATGTACTAGTCTGCAATTGCGACCATATTTCCTATAATAGGTTTTGAGATTTTGGGAGGAGGGTGTTCGTAAATGGCCACATGAACAGGTATTACTACATTGTGACAAATTTCATAGAATAAATATTTGGAGTTTTCCTCCCATAACTTTGAATGATAAAAATGAATAGATTCATAACAAGCTGGGGTCCAGCTTCAATTCATCAGAGGAAATGGAGTCATAAAAACATGGCTCTATGATGTACACAGACATGTAAAAATGAACCCGTTTCCCCCTAGACTTCAAATATTTGTACTCGGCTGTTGGATCATGTTGTCATTGATGCCAATGGTTTGATTGATTGATGTCAAGTGATTGATTGATGTCAAAGGATTGATTGATTGATGATTTATGTAATATAATATGTATTGTCCTTGATGAGAATGCATAGATGAAGATGGATCAATGAGTTGTCATTGATACATGATGAAGATGGATCGATGTGGTTCCATTGGTATATGATGCATTGTTGGAAAAATGTATAGATGACTCATTATTGTCTTATCATGATTGATAAGGTGCATAAATGGATGGACTCCAAATTGGTCCCCTTATGGTGAAATCCCTCACGGGAAGACGCTTTGCGGATTGAGTTATCCTAGAAGAATGGTTGGAGGACCCATGCTCTCATTATTGTCTTATCATTATTGATAAGGTGTACAAACGGATGAACTCCAAAGTGGTCCCCTTATGGTGAAAGCCCTCACTGGAAGACGCTTTACGGATTGAGTTATCCTAGAAGAAAGGTTGGAGGACCCATGTTTGTATGAGGAATAACGAGATGCAGATCAAGGAAATTGTTGGTGAAACTATCCTAGATGGATAGTGCTTGTCATGCCATTTCTGGTGGTATGTGGAATGTCACATAACTCCTCATGGTTTGAGAGTTATGGCCTTACGAAGATGAAGGACTCCCACATGAAGGCTT
>ML781752.1:596656-608099 GCA_009831015.1 Picea engelmannii | reverse complement strand
TTGCGGACAACACTTGTCTCAAGGGGAGGGGCATGTTAAGCCCTAATATTGGCTCATTACCCCTTAAGTGGGGCATATTACATTAGTAATGTTATTTTATTTATGTCGGATTTATTCCATTAGTTGTAATTATACCTCCTAGTCTCCTATATATACCAAGGAGACATTTTCATTTGGAATAATCTTGAAATTGTACATTTATGTGGCCATAAGGAGGTTTCCCCCTCGAAGAGGCTTATTATCTGAATTTCTCTCTTTTTCAAGGTGTTGAGTACTTATTTTGAGGTTTTTCTATGCTATATTGATATTTGGTTCTTAACAATATCCATATAGAATATTATTACCTGCAAATATATAAAAACTCATACCATTAGCCATCATACAAACTTGGGTCCATTACCGAAACCTTTCTCGAACTTCACATGGCCATAACTCTCTAACCGTGAGGAGTTATGTGACGTTCCACATACTACCAGAAATGGCATGACATGTAATATCCATCTCGAATAGTCTTACCTACAAATATATCAAACCTCATACCATTATCCATCAAACAAACTTGGGTTCATTACGAAAACCATTGTGCTACCGGACTTTCTTCAAGGGTTGACATCAATGACAACCGACCCAATTAATCAACAAATTCTTGCTTCTTCCCTACTTTGCGTGGTGACATAATTATTTGAAAACAAAATTAACCTTCCCGTGATAAGAAAAAATTATAATCTTACAATCACTGAAAATTCCTGATTGCAGATGATAGAATTCTTTGAAGCTCGAAATTCTTTTATTCATGAAAATAATAAAGTCAAAAAATATTCGAATTGATTTACTGACAAAACATTTATTCAAGAAATCAATAAAATTTATTACCTGGCACCGTGATATCTACCTAAATCTTTTAAAACTTTAATCAGCTATAAATTAAATTAATCTTTGGCGGTTCAGTATTCATAGGGTTTGAAAGTAGAACAACGGAAATATTCTGAAGGCCGAAATCGCACAAAAGCTATTCCCTAATTAATATTTTTGTGTTTTAATTAATCGTATTTTGAAATAGTTTTAACCTTAATTACTTTGGGACTTTGACATTCGGGAGTTTTGTATGTAGGATAATAGTGATCCTCCGAAGGTCGGATTCGTGAAGTGATTAACTAAAAGTAAATCATGATTAATTAAAGTTATTTTGATGTTTATTTGCGATTTTTAATTCATTATGATAACAAGTGCTTCGATATTTAGATACTTCAGTGATCCTAAACTCACTCTTTACTTTTAATCCTAAAGGACAATTTCCCAGAGTGACGTGGCAGTGATGATGTCATTTTTAATGACGTTTCAAGAAAAGACGTATGACATGTGTCATCTAAAAATAGGCGAATGATTTGATAAAAAAACGTTAAAAATACATGTCATGTGTCATCCCATGAAAGAGTTTTATGATAGGTGTCCAATGACTCATCCGTAGATCTTTTTAACAGATTTTTAGTGAAAGACGACTTCGAGACTTCAGATTTTCGCAACTTTAGCGTTTTCATTTGAACGATGATAGAAATCTTCTTGAAGTGTAAAGTCCCGAAGTAACCGTTGGAAGCTTTCTTTTGATGATGAAACAAATCTATAAATTCGAGATCATGAGAACCACTTGATCATATTAGCCGAAATTTTTGACAAATGATATTGTAAGCGCCTGTTGATAAATAACGAATATGGATTTATTCAAATTTGAAAGCGATTTTCCTAAAATTTTTAGTGATTTTTATTTTTCAAAGGTAACAACGAAAAGATTACAAAATTCAAAAAGTTTTTTTAAAATTTTAAAGTGTTCTAACATAGGCTCTATCTGGGGATTGTGGCTCCCTATGAGGCACTAAAGAACAGTAGACCAGGTGCCTTTATTGGGTAAATGAAGTCATTATTTCTTTTTATTTTTCTGAAAAATATTTTCTGGTTTTATTAAGAATTAATCATACATATAAACATGAAACTAACCAAATCTAAAAAATATTTAAAGAACACTTAATGATTAATCTCAAGTCAGGCTAATAAGTGTTTTATTTTTTTGAAATTGATTTCATATTTTTTTAAGATAATCAAAGTAATTTTAAAACAAATATCAGTCTTCGCATGAAGCTGTTCACTTCAAGGTTATACAAATGTAACATGTTTGTTTTAAGGAATCCCATTTGGTTCATGATAGAAATATCATCGAAATAAGAACTAGAAAATAGAGTATGCTGTATAGATGTGTATGACAGCCTTACACATATATCATAGATATTGCTTCACTGCCAGTGAGCTTGTTCAGTACCCTGGTGAAGTTATCTACCTTTCCCATTTAATTTCCTTTCACCACTTCAATAAACAAATTGTATTTTACTTGAGATGAGGGAAATCAATTTATGAATTTCCTTTCATCATCTCTTTTGGACAATATGGGGGCAATCAAATTTTGAATTTCCTTTCACCATCTGTCTTTTATTAAATATTTTGAAGTGGGGGAAATCAATTTGTGTATAGCATACAAGGGATGATATCCATTTAAAATCTTTAATGAAAAAGAAGGTTTGTCTACAATTTTTTAGGATAATCTGAGATGAGATTTCTTCCGATTTTAAATATACCTTCACCTATAGGTTAGTTTTGGGAAATTTATTCATTTCAGGGATAAACCTTGAGAAAATTGTTCATCTTTTAAAATCTGATATCAGAATTAAAATTACCAGGATTAGCCTAGACATACTTTTTCAATTAAAATCAGAGAAATGTAAAAACTTTCGCCCAATCTTGTTTTGAAAATATGCTTTTAAGTTTTTAGCATGAGGCTAAGTCTTGTTATTTCTATGTAGATTAATAAGAAAAGAAATGAGAAAGAAAATATGGGGTGGAAAGAACTAGGGAAAAGGGAAGAAATGAACATATGAAAAATTCAGATGATCTGAATCATAAGTGTTTTATATCCACACGAGTTTGTATATTAGATGTGATTTCTTAATAAACTTTATCTTGTGCTTATTTTTAGTCGCTCTCACTTCTTTCAAATTTATTTTTTATTTTTATATTTATTTACATTTCTAGTCTTTTTGGTTAGGTGATAATGTTATCATGAGAAACATTTCCTTCATATTTATTTCAATCAAACTTTTAAAATTTTATTCAGACCATAATGAAGAAATGGAACTCATACCTTATTTTGTTTTGAATTTTTGAGCAAGGAATGTTATTCGTTTATCACCTGATTTTGAAGAATCCGAAAAAGGGAAAGATGAGTGTTATGTATTTCTACCACATCACCTCCTATTCTGCAAGATTTATTCTGAAAATATTTACATCAATCACCCTAATTGCTCAAATAATTTACAAGAAAGGAAAATGAAAAAAAATTAAAATAAAAATTGCCAATGTCAATTCAATCTGATATATACAATGGAAACCTAAAAAGAAACTACCGCATAAAATGTTTTAAGAAACGCCCATTAACATGGGACTCAAGAATTTCTCTGTTAATATTTTCAAGAGAGAATGAATTTCTCCCTTAAGCAACTGCAATTTTAAAAGGTCTAAACCAAAGATGATCAAATTTTCCATGTTTTCCCGAATCTTTTTTTCTAGCTTCCCATTTTAAGACTAAATCGCCAGGAAGAAATTTCCCGTCTTTATCTTTTTCATCAAAAATGGATTTCATGTTATCCTGGTATTTTTGGAGTTTATCATCCACTTCTCCTCTATTTTGTTGTACTCCAATGATTTGATTTATTCTTCTTGTAAGATTGTTTGATTCTTCATTCTCATCCTTCTAGAGTTTTATCACAAGAAGAGCTATATTAATAGGAAGAATAACATTTGTTCCATAAACTAATTGGAAAGGAGACATACCTATGGATTTCTTGGTGCCCATTCTCTTTCCCATAATGCATATTTTAAATGTATATGCCAATATTTTTTTATTTTCTGTCAAAACCTTCTTGATTATAGTCATCAGACTCTTGTTAGATGATTCTTCCATCCCATTAGGATAGTAATATGTAGAATTAACTAGAATAATATTATATTTTTGACAAAAATTGATCATTGCAATAGATTTAAAAGCCTGCGCATTATCAGTGACTATTTTCCTAGGAAAACCAAATCTTGCTAGGATGTTCTCTTCAAAAAAAATTATTACTAATGAATCTATAACGTTCCGAGTTGGAATAGCTTCAACCCATTTTGTAAAATAATCAGTAGCATTCATAATCCATCTATGTTTAGCACTTGATTGCGGATGAATTTCCCGGATAAAATATAAGCCCCATTGTTGGAAAGGAGCTTCAATTTTAACTGGAATTAAAGGTAATGCGGGAAGATTTTGCTTACCAACAAACAATTGGCACAAATTGCAATCTCTGACCATTGCATTAACATCAGTGACTAATTTCAGCCAATAATATCATGCCCTTAAAATTTTGTAAGTTGTTGCTCTCCAGGCATGATGTCCTCCACATATTCCTTTATGGAATTCATCAAGATGCCTTTTGTTTATGATTTTGTAAGGAAACATAACAAGAAACCCAAAGGATCCTTCCAATATAACTTGGCATCGTTGATGAAATATTTAATTGCCTGTAACTTCAATTTTCTTGCCTTAGAAGGAGTCATATTATTTGGACATTGCAGAGTAAGGAGATATGAAACTATGTCACTATACCAGGATGAAAAGGAGAACTTATCATCAATCTGAGTAATAGGTGCTTGGTAATCAATTTCCTCTATATTTGAGAAAGAATCATGAGATTCAAAGTGATTTATTCCAAGAGATCTGAAATTTGATTTAGCTAGCATCCTTGCCATGCCTTGATATTTTACAAGTTTGGTTGGTTTAACTTCTAGATGAAATTCTTGAATTTTAGCCAACCATTTTCATCTCCTTCCATCACTGTCTGGTTGTACCAAGATATCTTTAATTGCATTTGTTGGTACATAGGAAATTATTTTTTATTGTAAAACACATGTTCAGAAATATTTAACTTCTTTCACCATTGCATAAGCATGCTTTTCTATAATATCATATATTAACTTTGCATCTCTGAGGCTTTTGAAGAAAAATAAAATCGGTTGTTCGAATCCTTCTTCATTTTTCTGAAGAAGCACTTTTGCGATAGTGTATTCAGATGCAAAAGAAAAAATAAAAAACTCCTTTGTATAGTCGGGACTTACTAGTACCGATGCTTCTCCTATGGATTTCTTCACACGTTCGAAGGATGCTTTTGCTTCCATGGTCCATTTTAACTCACTATCCCTCTTGAGCATATATGTAATCAATTGAACTATTTCAACAAAATTAGGAATAAATATCTTTAAGAAATTGATTTTTCCTAAAAACGATTGAATTTATTTTCTATTTCTAGGAATGATGATTAGATCAATAGCCTCAACTCTTTTAGGATCAACTTTTATTCCATCCTTTGATACGATATGCCCTAGAAGCTTACCTTCATGCATATTAAAATGTGATTTCTTGGGATTTAGTGACAAACCAAATTTTATGCATTTGTTAAAAGTTTGTCTGAGGTGAACCAAGTGTTCTGTATCAGAATCATAAAAAAATATCAGATCATCCAGATAAATAACAACAAATTTATCACGCTCACCAATGAATGCTATATCCATTGCTCTCTGAAAATTTTCTCCTGCATTCATTAAACCAAAAGGCATTTTATCATACATGAATGTTCCCCATGGAGTCATAAATGAAGTTTTCTTTCTACCATCTTCGTGAATAGAAATTTTCTTGTATCCTGAGAATCCATCGATCATAGATATTCTATTATCCCCTACCACCTTTTCAAGAACATGATCCATTTTTTGGAGAGGATAATTATCTTTTAAAGAGGACAGATTTAGGTTTCTAAAATCGACACATAGTCTTATCTCTCCATTTTTCTTCCTAACAGGGACCAAGTTGGCTACCCATTCAGAGTATCTGAGGGGAAAAATGATGTTTGCTTCAAGGATATTTTTAACCTCCGTTTCTATTACCGGTAAAATAATTAGATTTATTTGCCTAAGCTTCTGCCTAAAAGGCTTAATACCTGGATTTAAAGGAATTTAATGCTCGATAACATAAGTGTCATAGGTTTTTAAATATTCATAATACCATGCAAAAACATCTTTGTACTGTTTGAGTAACTCAAAATATTTGTTTTTCACTTCAGTTAAAAGATATTTAGATATTTTGACCATTTTAGGGTTTTCATTTGTTCCTACATTACAATCTTCAACCTCTTCAGGTTCGGGCTGTAGGGTAGACTTTAGAGGTATTTCATTTTGGTCAAATAACCTTTCTAGTGGAATAACACCTTTGCGAATCTGATTATTTTTTAGTACAATCATTCTGTGGTTTGCGATTTTGTCTTTGAAATTTTTTGGATTTTCCCCTTCTTGCATAATCCAAGCATGATCATTCTAATTTTCCTGATCAATGTGAGTCTCAGAAAACTCATCTACCATTTACAAAAATTGTTTGATTTTTTCATAATCCTCAAACACTTTCCAATGTTGAACATTGTTTAGGATCAAAGGCTTATGCCTCATATCAATGTGATATTTCAATTTCAAAAGAGTAGGAGGCACAAAAGTTGTTGCAGCTTTAGCTAAAGAATCAACTTGTTGATTATGCGATATATGAATAGAATGATTGTTAAAAGATAAGAAGAAATTTTCTATGAGATACCAAGCCCAGTTTATATAAGACCTCATTCTTGGATGCTTAGCTTGATAATATTGTTTTTTTTTTTTACAATGAGCTCAACATCACCATAGACTATTAAATGTTGAATTTTTAATTTTCTTGCAGCTTCTAATCCTAAAATTAGAAATTCATATTCACATACATTGTTCATATAATCAATGTCCCATTGTAATCTATATGAAAAAGGAATGTAATATTCATCACCTGGTGCCACAAACAAAACTTCATCGCCTACTCCTTACCAAGATGAAGCACCATCAAATAGCATTTTCCACATCCCGCCTCTAAAATTTATATTTTTCTTTGAGAATTCATTTTTTTGATTTTCTTTTTCTCTACATTCATCAAAATCATCATCTATAGATAAAATACAATTACCTAAATCCTGATCAACAACATAGACTAGATAATTATTAGTTTTTTGAGGGTCACTTAGAGTATAAGCTAGTCTAGTTTCTTTGTACAAACGGGTAAATTGTCCACCAAAAAATGGAATTGTAGCGTATGTCATGTCTAACTGGACCGATCCTCCTAGATTGGCACCCAAATATATCGATAAAAGCATGCCATACTTGGAAGGAACGTCAAAAACCACCACATCCATAAGAATAATTTTCATTGGAACTTGAGGAAGATTTACAACCAAATCTTTAATCATACCCAAACACTTAACCTTTCTAGAATAAAAAAAATACAAATCTTTATAAGGTCTAGTAATTTGAAGGCCCAATTTTCCCATTATAATCTTAGGCATTAAATTGTGTGAAGCACCTGAATCTAACATGCAATTGTGTAGTAGGTGATCATGTACATTAAATGAGATATAGAATGGAGCAACATAATCTTTACTGTTCTCAACGTGCGGTCCAAACATGATCGTAGGTTTTTCATCTTGCAAGTTAATTACATCGCCTTGACATTCAAGATCAAAAAAATTAATTACCTTTGAAATTTGTTTCTTATAGACTGGATTTTTAGCGAGTTCAACCAGAGGAACTGGAATTTTAATTTTATTCAATTTGTTTTCTAGATTGAAGATACCAATTGGTTTTTAGAACTCTCTGGTCTGAACTTCAGCTTTTTTATTTTCCAGTTATTGGTCTGGGTTGCTTTTGTTTCAACAACTTTAACTCAAGCAACTTGTGTTTCAATATGTTCTTTTGAAATTACTACTTCATTAGATTTATTTCTTGACAATAGCTTTCTTAGTGGACTATTGGTGGAATGCTTTTATCTTGGCCTCAAGTTATATTATTGAATAAAAAAGACCCTTATATGTAGAGTCTCCCAAATTGTTGACATCTTGATTGTCATCAAATAAAGATCCTAGGTCTAAATATTTCTCATAATATTGTTTGGTTAAATGAGGTTCAACATTATCATCACTAAGATTGTTTATATCTTCATATAATTATTCATAATCTTGCACCTCATCTCCATGTATAAGATTTTCAGTTTTAAAAGGAGCTTGGATCTTCTGATCCTCATTCTTGATTCGTCTTTGTTGAATCTGAGGGTTTGTGTTAGGATTTCTCCTAAATTGATTTCTAGCATATGGATCAGGTTTGGATTTTTCCATTTCCATCCTAGAAATTTTGTTAGATAACTCTTTTATAATCTTATCCATCTCATCCATTTTTTCTTTTGAAGTGTTTCTTCTAGATCCAGAGGGCCATGCTTGTTCTCTAAAATGCCTAGGCTCTCTTGTTCCCATCTCTACTTTCGTTTTTAACTTTCCTGATGCCATCATATTGGATTCAATTTCGATAACATCATCCTGCATCCCAACTAAAGTTGTGGCCCTTATTTCCTTTAAAAGTAAGGATAAATCAGAATCAAAGGCTCTTGTAAAAGTCACTTTTGCAGCTAGATGGGAAGGTTTTACTTCAACTGGGATTTTGTTATAGAGTTTGTTGAATCTTTGTATAAAATCTAAAATAGATTCATATGTTTTATTTCTTAAAGATCTGAATTTAGTTAAATAATATAGGTGATCTTTTTTCTCACCCCATTGCCTCAAGAAAGAAGTCTCTAAATCATTGTATGATGGTATAGAGTCCACAGGAGTCCTCTGAACCAATTTCTAACCCGTCCTTCAAACGTTTGTACTAACGGTCTCATATAAAATTCTCTGTGCTCGATACCAAGAATATTAGCAAATTGGTCAAAAAATATTATATGCTCGATGGCTGTTAAATCCCCTTCACCTGTGAATTTAGGTAGTCTCTTCATGTAATTATCAGGTAGATCATTGTTGGCAACCATATTAATCTCTATCTTTTTCTTTACAAGCTGCCTACACAAGGTTTTTGAACCCTCATTACTCGTCGCAACTTTTTAAACGACAACATTATTCTTCGCTTTTTGCATACCTACTTTTCGTTTTCATTTTCACGACTGCAAGCGTGAAAACCCACTGTTGGAATTCATATTGATTACATCAAACGATTAATGATCATTTGGTTTATCATGAACCTACTTGTCTATATGGTTATAACTCTTTGACCTCAAACACACCACTGGTCACATATTTACCAAAACATCAAACATTTATTCTTTTGATTATTGTTAATATGGTGTCGATTTACAAAATCTTCGACGCAATGGTTTGATTGAACACATTGATTTTTGGGTCAAATCGTGGCTATGTGATAATTAATTTGACATGTTGATTAAAATTCTTTTGGATATGCACTGTTATGATTTGAATGTACCAAGGCGTCGTTCCAAGTACAACCTGACATGATATTCTTGCATGGTCCCAATTTACTCTACTATCCTCGCACGCATAGCATTAACGCTCTGCCCTTGCATTTCGGGAAGCCTTTGCATTGTGTTAGGGAAGTTTCGGGACAATGGTTCTATGTCTACCCTGTCAAACCCTCTTGCTGAATACCCTGTTGATTTTGTGCTATTAGCTATGGCTCCTGAAGTGAAAATCAAACCCAACGGTGTCCAAACTTTGCTGTTGTTTGATAATGCCCGAGAGCACCTAGAGAGGAATGGTTGGCGGGTTTTTGTTGAGAATTTTGAGGGTTTCAACCTGTCAGTTGCTCAACAATTCGCGCTAATGTTCGATGGGTGCAGAGCCAAAATTGGGGACATCCAGCTCGAGTTGAACGAGAATTTCATTAGCTCAGCCACTAGTCTACCAGCCGAGGGACAAAGATGGTTTAACAATTCAAAGGTTGACGAAGTACCCTGGCCACTGCTGTTTACCTCAAGAAATATTAACAACTGTGACAAAGGTATGCTCGTTATAGCTTTGAAATATAGATGGCACGATTTGTTGGCTATTATTAAGCAGTTCGTTACATGTGAGGGTAGATACGGTTTAGTTTTCCTATGCCACCTGCGGCTTCTCATGAGTTTCATAGATTTTCCCTTAAATATGCCACATTTTATCCTTCAGAGTTTATATAAAATGGTTAAGCGCTTCAAAAGGGAGAAAACTGACTCCAGCCTCTTCCACCACTATTTAATTAAAATTATTATGGTTCATCAGTTGAAGTTGAATGGCGATTGTTGGGACGCTTTCTTGTTGAGGAATGGTTTTGCCAGTCCTAAAATAGGACAAGTTGACAAATCCTTTGTTACAGAAGCCCTTGTCGGGCCTGTCATTCCCCCTCCTATTCTCTTTCCCTCTGTTGAACCCTCAACCTACTCGAACGATACCCAACCCGACACCCTACCTGACTCATGTCCAAATGATGGTGGTAAGCCTGTTAAAAGGTCTGCAAAGAAAAAGGGTAAAAGAAACAGTGATATCAATTGCAAGGGTAAAAAGGCCACATGCTGGGTTTCACGGTGTGCTCGTAATAAACCTAAAGGAAACACAGACCAAAAACCAATTCTATTGAGTGAAGATTTCGATTCTGAAATCAAACGGTTTCTAACCGAGGAGTATCCATACTCACACGGACTTTGCTCAGTTAAGCCCTATGATTATGTGACGAACCTCCCGCCGTGTCTTAGAGATGACCCCAACTTCCCTGGGATCAAACTTGACAGAGGAATTGCTGGTCAATTAAGAAGTTCCTCACCTATGAATACACAGCCTGTTCAACCACAATGCAATGAATGTAAGTCGTGGCTCGATCGATATTATACAGACGTCCCTTTGCTCCAATCTCGAATCAAGTCCTTGGAGGACCGAGTGAATGTGCTAACTAAAGAAAATGACATATTGCAAGCTAATGATAAAAGGAAGAAGACCATAGGCTCTGTTGTCTTTAAAAATGTAGAGGCAACTACTGCCATTGTCAATTAAAAAATAGCTTGATGAAAATCCCTGAATCCAAGGTATGATATTTTAAAAGTAATTTTAGGATGATTTTGTTTTTGTTTTGAATTAGCATACAAGATCTGTTTGCTCAAATTGCATCTATTTCAGTTTTGATTGAATTGATAAAACACGATTCTATTTATAATAATAACTAGCTACAAAATCGTGTTACTAAAATTCATTTTTTTTGGTTTTACAATTAAAATGCAATCTGAAATCATGTATTCTTGTGCGTTTTCAGGTACATATGAATTCTAAAGGAGATTGGATCGATAGTAGCATCTATGAATATGCTATTTCTTTACATGGTTTTAGATTAGGCTGTTAGTTTTACATAGAAATGGGAATTTGGGAGATTGTATTTCCCACGATTTTTGGAACGACTTTGATAATTTCCACAAGGAATGTTTTGATCCTGTGGCCTTTAT
>ML781752.1:580900-596098 GCA_009831015.1 Picea engelmannii | reverse complement strand
TTTTGCTCATTTCGATTTGTAATGAAATTTTGACTACTTTAGATATCATAATTTGTTACAGGTTGATGTGATGGGATTTAAATAGTGTCCATATTTTATGTCTCTCATTTTATATACAACAATTAATCTGTTTACATTTGATGAGTAGAAGGTTGATCTTCTTTATTCAATGAACAATTATATACAAATTGTCATACTCAGATTTATCTTAATATGATCGTTTGTCAAATGATAAATTGTTGTCGCTACATATCTTGTTCTGTCATTAGCATTCAAAGCGTTTTTGCTTCGTGTTTACATGAAGTATTGGAAAATCTGGTGTGGGTTGGCCTCATCAAACAACGAACGTAGATGCTATGCACAGGACGAATAGGAGATAATATTTCAGGTCAATTTGCTAGTTTCATTTTAATAATTTAATTAATATAAGAATTTCCTGCAGTTTAGATACACTGTATAGATTGTTATTTTTACTTTTTCAACTAGATAGCTGCAATTTCATTTCCTATTCATAAAAGTTATAAAAAATAAAAAAACACTGGCTTCGCTGTCATAATTCAATTCATATATGATTTTGCAGATTTCGATCAAATTTGCATTTTGTGAATACTGTATATATAATAGAGATTTAATCATATCGATACACTGTACGAATAATAAGTAGGATTATTATTTTATAAATATTAGTTAGAAAACTGTGAATATATATTAGATTTGTATATAGTTTGCAGCAACTGTTTTTCACTTAGTTAGTTTCTTTAATTTTTTTTTTTTTTTACTTTCCTATGACTTAGATCGGCCAACAGAGCCGCTAAACCCGTCGGAGTGGATTAATCCAAACGGATTGGGTTATTTAGACAACCCCAGACCGGATTCACTCCTCCAGTTGACGAGCGGTCAATTTCGCCTGTCAACAAATGGCGCTAGAAGGAGGGCATGAAAGTTATTAATGGCACGAGGCGGTCGTAAGACTCCTCCACCACCTACCTGCTCACCTATAGTGAAAAGAAGTCATTCAAATGACAACATCATCCCTCAAACAACAACCACATCAAACGACGATCTACGGATCAGAGTTGAACCAGTAACCCCAAATCCTACAGGTGGTGATGTACAAGAGATTGTCCGCCAATATCTCATAAGAACACATAGTGACTTCACCCGTTTAAGACAACCAAACCGACCTTTGGACCAACCATTATATTTCTATGATATCAGAGAACAACTTGGAGTCACTATCCTCACATTAAACCTTACAGATCCAATCCTCACCCCTGCAGCAGGAGGATCTGGAATACCACCCTCACCACCTCCTTCATCCCCTTCTTCTTCGGGAGAAGAATCCTCTGACGAAGGCACTTCCTCATCCAAGCCTTCGACACCGCCCACACCAATGGCCAACCAGAACAATCTTTCCAGACCCTGGCTCGACCAAGATGCGGTGGCCGTACCCGAGCCTCAACATCCCTTACCCAAACATCTGGAGAAGTGGCTCCCTAAATTTGACCCCGACTCTAAACAGATCGCCGAAGATCACATCAAAAAGTTTATCTTATCCATTAGACTCCGAAATGTCGAGCACGAAGACGTAGTCTGTAGATTGCTCCCCTATACTTTCGAGGGAAATCCCTCTACCTGGTACTTTTCCCAACAACCCCATACCATCGGGTCATGGGAGAAGTTTGAATCCTGTTTTCTTGAGAAGTTTGGAGACGACAAGTCCCCAGAAGTTCTAGTCATGGAGCTTTCTAGCTTAAGAATGAACCCCAAAGAGAAAATCAAATACTTTAACCAAAGATTCTTAACACTAAAGAACTGAATCCCTATGGATTCGATGCCTGCTGAGAATCTTATTATAACATACTATACGAAAGCCTTACATCAAAGTATAGCCATTTGGGTAAAGAGATCTAAGAAAGCCACGTTGTTAGAGGCCTTCAAAGAGGCCAGTAAGATTGAGAAAGACATCCTCAGCTTAAAATACACTACTAGCAACGAAATAGAGACTAGTTCATCTTCCAAAAAGAAAATCGAAATCCTCCCTAGACCTACCCAAAACAAAACACAACCTGAAAGCTCAGATCTAGAAAACTTACAAAAAGTCGTTCAAAAACTGTCAAATCAAGTTATAGATTTGAAAAGGACGGCCGAGGAAGCTTCTTCGAGCAAAGGGCCTTACAAACCCCCATTTAGGAAGCATTTTCCCACCAACTGACCTAATTCAAATACCAAAGGCTTAAATCTAGAAAGCCTGCAATTCGCTATTCAAACGATTCTAGAAGCCCAAGATAACTTGATGCCCCCTGAGATCCCTGAGGAAGTAGTTGAACAAGAGACAGTCAAAGAAGTTGAATGTTCTCCGAACATTTTTGGACACTTCTCAGATAGCATTTTTCAAGCTAATTTCCAAACAGTACACCCCTACAATACTAGGAGTAAGACAACAAACAAGCCTTCTACTGAAAACACTACGAATTTTCCCCCAAAACAGTCTAAAACAACTGAGACTAAACAGAATTATGTGAACCCAATATTAGATTATGATTTAGTTGAAGATCTAAAAAAGTTAAGGGCTAACATTTCTATTTATGAATTATTAAAATTCTCATTTCTGCTACAAAAAATGTTACAGAATATCATAGAGAATAGCAAAAACGACAATCCAAGCAGTAACAAAGTTTTTTAGAATAACCCAAAAGTTCCTCAGAAGACCTCCGCTAAGAATAATTCCGATCCTCATGAGAAGAGAGACCTGCCTGTAAATAATGTAACAAATGTAGATAAATTAGTTTTAGAGGCTGCGAGTAAAAGGAAACAAGCTTCCACCATCAGTACTCGCAGAAATGTACCTCCATTTTTGTTTACTTTTGAAATCTTTAATAGGAACGTGCACAATTTTATGGTAGATTTAGGAGCGTCATCCAACGTAATGCCGTGGTCTGTGTGTCAGAAGATTAATGCAGAAGCTGAACCATCCACCTTAAAGATCATCCAACTTGATCGAACTAGTGTTAAATTTATAGGCGAATTAAGGAATGTGCTTATAAGATTATCGTCTAACCCCAATGTTCATCAAGTAATTGATATTATTGTTGTAGATATTCTAGAAGTTTATGGTTTGTTTTTAAGCAGAGACTGGTCAGAACATCTACATGGCTATGTCGCAACAGATTGGTCTCACTTGTGGCTACCCGAGAATGGAAATCCCAACAAAATCAAGGTAAATCGTGAACGTTACCTAAAGTTCACAGTGGGAGATTTAAATGATCCCAATGAACCAAATACACCTTCTGCCGATTCACTCGAAATACAAGGGATGGATACCTTTTTCGGCAATTTCATGGCCGAAACTTCCGCTATCACTAACCTGGAGCAGCAGTCTGAAATTGTGGCATATATGCAGCCAACAGTTTCTACCCAATGGTCTCATGCACCTGACAAAAATCAAATATGGTCTCTTTACTTTGACGGGTCAAAATCCAAGGAAGGAGCTGGTGCGGGCTGCGTGATTATTGATCCAGTAGGTAACAAAACCCTGATTGCATGCAGGTTAGAGTTTGAATGTACAAACAACACAACAGAATATGAGGCTTTATTGCAAGGCCTCAGGAAATCATTAGATATGAACGTTCAAAATTTGACTGTCTTTGGCGATTCGGAAATCGTGGTTAGATAGGTAAAAAATTCTATCCACTGTTTATCTCCACATCTTAAAAGCTACCAATTTGAGGTATGGAATTTGATGAACAAGTTTTCTGCTTTTAACATAAATTCTATTCCTAGATTGAATAATTCAGAAGCTGACTCGTTAGCTAATGTAGCTTCGAAACTCTTTCCTGTAGAAGGCTTGTCCCCGAATGCATTCTCCGTCGAACTGTTGTTTAGGCCATCCATCCCCGACAACATCACGAATTGGAGAGTCTTCGATGATGACAAACAAATTATTAGTTTCCTGCATATGGAAGAAACTTTCCAAGGCACAGTGATCGACGAATGCACTCATGACGAGAATCTTCGTGACTTCACGGTAATACCAGATCCAAGATCTCCTGAATCTTCATCGGACATGTTAAATTCTATCCCTAAATCTGTAGTTAGATTAGAAAATTTTTATGATCTTCAAGACAAATTCAAAAAATCAGTGAACTGTTAAACAAATAGTTCCTATTTAACGTATGAAAAAGTAAACTTGGGAACTAAATACAATCCACAGTGCATTAATTTAGGGGTGGGGTGTTTTGAACAAGAGAAAGCGACATTTATTAAATTGTTTAAGGAATTCAAAGATGTTTTTGCTTGGGCGTATGACAACCTAAAAACCTTTGATCCTAACATCATACAACACGTCATTCCTATGAAACCCCAAACCTTGCCGTTTCAACAAAAATTAAGAAAAATGCACCCAAAACTCGAACCGACTGTCAAAAAAGAATTAAATAAACTCCTGAACGCTAAGATAATATTCCCAGTTAGGCACACATAATGGGTCTCTAATATTGTCCATGTCCGAAAGAAGAGTGGTGAAATCCGACTATGCGTTGATTTCTGAAATCTTAATCGAGCGTCTGATAAAGACAACTACCTTGTCCCACCCATGGAACAAATCCTTCAACAGGTATCTGGTTCTGAAAGATTATCCTTATTGGATGGTTTTTCAGGGTATAACCAAGCCTGATGTCCCCTCCAGACCAACTTAAAACTACCTTCCGCACTCCATGGGGCACCTACGCTTATAGGAAAATGCCCTTTGGACTCATTAATGCTGGTGCCACTTTCCAGAGAGCGATGGACATCGCTTTTCGAGGCTTAATCAATCAATTTGTCGTAGTTTACCTGGATGACGTTACTGTATTCTCGAAAAACAAAGCTGATCATGTAGCTCATTTAAGATCCATTCTATAGCGATGTCGTAAGTACGACATTTCCTTGAATCCTTAAATATCTATCTTCGCAGTAGAACAAGGTAAGGTCTTAGGATTTATTGTATCAAATGAAGGGATGATTATCAACCCTGAAAGGAATCAAGTCATCTCGAAACTTCCCCCTCCCTCGTCAAAAAAGTATATGCAGTCTTTCTTAGGCCAAATAAAATTTGTCAGGAGATTCATCCCCAGTTTTTCAGAAATGGTGAGACCTTTACAGAACTTAATAAAAAAGGACGTACAATATCATTGGGGACCCTTAGAAAACCAAGCTTTTAATTCAATAAAAAAGGCCATAATAGATGCTCCTTCTCTGATGAGCCCCAACTTTTCGCAAGACTTCACTCTCTACACATTTTCTTCTAACCGCTCCTATGTTGCTGTCCTAACTCAAAAGAACGCTGAAAACAATGAAGTCCCAATTTCCTTTATGAGATCATCCTTCAAAGGCACATAATTTAATTACCCAGCAGTAGATCATCAAGCCTATGCTGTTTTTAAAGAAGTAAATCACTTCCGATCTTATCTTTTGAAATCTAGGACGAAAATTATCGTCCCTTACCCGGCCGTCAAAAATCTGTTAGTGCAGAAAGAACTAGGCGAAAAGAGGGCGAACTGGGTCACCTCCTTACAAGAGTATGACATAGAAATCACCCCAGCAAAAATAGTGAGAGGTCAAGGGATATGCAAGTTATTCTCTGACTCAGCGACATGACAACAAGAGGAAAATGATGTGTCAAACCCAGGACAACACTACCAAAATTTAATTTGATGTGCACAAAACCCTGTTAGCCCCTGGTATGATGATATAAGATTCTGTCTTGAACATGGGTCAGCCCCCCGTTACCTGGATCCCACTAAAAGAAGAGCGCTAAGATTGAAATCTTCCTCCTTTCAGTTGATTAATGGTATTCTGTTTCGTCAAAATTTTGATGGAGTACTAATGCGCTGTCTTGAGAAAGATGAAGCAGAAAATGTCTTATTAGAATTGCACGCAGGAGAAGCTGGTGGGAATTTTTCGTGGAGACACCACTTCCCATAAAGTATTAAGAGAAGGTTATTATTGGCCTACACTTTTTAAATATGCTCATTACTTGTGTCGCAAGTGTGTTATTTGTCAAAAAGCGTCCGGACGAATACAGAAACCAACCTTCCCTCTACAGCCTGTTTCAGTAGATTCCCCTTTTCAGCAGTGGGGTCTTGATATTATAGGTCCAATCAATCTACCATCCTCACAATAGCATAAGTTTATCATAACAACCACAGATTACTTCACCAGGTGGTCCGAGGCTGCCCCATTAAAAGCTGTAAATACCAGTCAGGTAATTGCCTTTTTGAATTCAAATATTATTACTCGTTTTGGTATCCCTGACTGTCTAGTATTCGATAACGCTTCCTATTTTTCGTCTCTTGAGATGAGTGAGTTCGCTCTAGAAAAAGGAATTAAATTAAAATATTCTGCCAGCTATTACCCTCAAGGAAATGGATTAGCAGAATCAACTAATAAAAATATGATTAAAATAATCAAGAGAACGGTATCTGAAAACCATAAAAATTGGCATAATGCACTATTAAACGCAATTTGGGATGATAGAGTAACTCCAAAAACTGCTGTGGGTAACTCTCCCTTCTTTCTCATCTATGGAAGAGAGACAATTCTTCCACCACATATTCTTCTTCCCTCACTGCAGCTATCACAGAAAATACAAGAAGAGGACTGCCCCCCTTTGGAGAATCAAATTAACGCATTATTAAAATTAGAGGAAGAGAGAGCTCGAGAAAAATGAAAGTTGGATCAACATCAACTTGTGGTTAAAAGCTGGTTTGATTCCAACTCTGCCTCTAAGAGGAACTCTGAAGTAGGTGACCTTGTCCTAAAATGGGACAAACCACATGAGGGAAAGGGAGAGCATATGAAGTTTCATAACTTATGGCTAGGACCGTTTTTTATTGCTAAGAAATTGGGTCCCAACTCTTTCAGATTACAGAGGCTAGAGGGACATCCAGACACCTATCCGGTGAATGGCCAAGCTCTAAAAAGGTATTTCACTTGATGACAACCCTGTGTACACTGTGTCAATATTTTTCCTTTGTTTGCTTTTCATTTTTCTTTGTTTTTTTGGTTTTGATTTCTCCCTTATGCTTACCAGTTTTTACTTTTGAAATACATATACCTGCATCATGAACTATTCAGACTAAGAGAACAAAAAAATTTCTCCTCTGAAATGACTGCTAAAAGTTTTTTTAAACATCAATTATGATATGCTTCTGAAGTTTACAGCCATGTTGAACAAAGCTTGTTGCTTGAAAGACGTTTCTTGATTTCAATCTGTAATTGAAGCTTTTCATGATCATCCATTTCTTCTTACGCTGTCCATGTTCCTTAAGAGAACAACTCAGAGATGTCTCCCTGCCTTCGAAGGTCGGTTTATCAATAAACTGTCTCTAGATCTTAATGAAGGATAGTTAAAAAATTCTCTCAAGGTCTATAATTTATTAAAATATGTCCAAATATCACCATTTTCAGCATCACCCTTCTCGATTAAATATCTTTAAAACCAAATAAATCATTAAAGAGCTGTGGGAAGTGCTTGTAAACCTGTCGGGATACTGAACAGTTCTGCTGGCAGCGGGTAAATGCATGCATGACGCCAAGATAACTTATTCGGGGTACTGAACAGGCCCGCTGGCAGCGAAACAATGTCAGGTATATGAAAATTCTCAGATATGGAATCTTTTGACCTTAAATGTCTTTCGTTCTGATCCGAAACTTCCTGGCAGGATACAGATATTGGAGTGCGTTAAATGACATCCCTGTCGAGTCTATGGATGCCTATTGGCAGCAGTGGCTCTGTCAACAGTATTGGAGATTTTAACCTTAATATCGTGACTCGCTTTTGTTAAGATTGTCATCAGTTTTCATCTTTTAAAATAACTAGCTGAAATTTTTATGATTGATGATGATGTTCAAATAGTTTTCTAGTTGTTTTCTAGTTGGAGTTTTTCTCATTATCCTAATCTGGACTTGTTCGTTTGGTAGAGATAACTACTTCTACCAGTGTGTTTCCATTGTTGGCAGCCATATTAATCTCTATCTTTTTCTTTACAAGCTGCCTACACAAGGTTTTTGAACCCTCATTACTCGTCGCAACTTTTTAAACGACACCATTATTCTTTGCTTTTTGCATACCTACTTTTCGTTTTCGTTTTCATGACTGCAAGCGTGAAAACCCACTGTTGGAATTCATATTGATTACATCAAAGGATTAATGATCATTTGGTTTATCATGAACCTACTTGTCTATATGGTTATAAATCTTTGACCTCAAACACACCACTGGTCACATATTTACCAAAACATCAAACATTTATGCTTTTGATTATTGTTAATATGGTGTTTATTTACAAAATCTTTGACGCAATGGTTTGATTGAACACATTGATTTTTGGGTCAAATCGTGGCTATGTGATAATTCATTTGACATGTTGATTAAAATTCTTTTGGATATGCACTGTTATGATTTGAATGTACCAAGGCGCCATTCCAATTACAGCCTGACATGATATTCTTGCATGGTCCCAATTTACTCTACTATCCTCGCACGCATAGCATTAACACTCTTCCCTTGCATTTCAGGTTGCCTTTGCATTGTGTTGGGGAAGTTTCGGGACAATGGTTCTATGTCTACCCTGTCAAACTCTCTCGCCGAATACCCTGTTGATTTTTTTCTATTAGCTATGGCTCCTATAGTGCGAATCGAACCCAATGGTGTCCAAACTTTGCTATTGTTTGATAATTCCCGAGAGGACCTAGAGAGGAATGGTTGGCGGGTTTTTGTTGAGAAGTTCGAGGGTTTCAACCTGTCAGTTGCTCAACAATTCGCACTAACGTTCGATGGGTGCAGAGCCAAAATTGGGGACATCCAGCTCGAGTTGAATGAGAATTTCATTAGCTCAGCAATTGGTCTACCAGTTGAGGGACAAAGATGGTTTAAAAATTCAAAGGTTGACGAAGTACCCTGGCCACTGCTGTTTACCTCAAGGAATATTAACAGCTGCAACAAAGGTATGCCCGTTACAACTCTGAAATCTATATGGCACGATTTGTTGGCTATTATTAAGTAGTTCGTTACATGTGAGGGTAGATATGGTCTAGTTTTCCTATATGACCTGCGGCTGCTCATGAGTTTCATAGATTTTCCCTTAAATATGCCACATTTTCTCCTTCGGAGTTTATATAAAATGGCTAAGCACTTCAAAAGGGAGAAAGACGACTCCAGCCTCTTCCACCACTATTTAATTAAAATTATTATGGTTCATTAGTTGAAGTTGAATGGCGATTGTTGGGACGCTTTCTTGTTGAGGAATGGTTTTGCCAGTCCTAAAATAGGACAAGTTGACAAATCTGTTGTTACAGAAACCCTTGTCGAGCCTCTCATTACCCCTCCTACGCTCTTTCCCTCTGTTGAACCCTCAACCTACCTGAACGATACCCAACCCGACACCCTACCTGACTCATGTCCAAAAGATGGTGGTAAGCCTGTTAAAAGGTCTGCAAAGAAAAAGGGTAAAAGCAATAGTGATATCAATTGAAAGGGTAAAAAGGATGTGCGTTGGGTTTCATGGTGTGCTCGTAATAAACCTAAATAAAACACAGACCAAAAACCAATTCTGTTGAGTGAAGATTCTGATTCTGAAATAGAATGGTTTCTAACCGAGGAGTATCCATACTCACACGGACTTTGCTCAGTTAAGCCCTATGACTATGTGACGAACCTCCTGCCGTGTCTTAAAGACGACCCCAACTTACCTGGGATCAAACTTGACAGAGGAATTGCTGGTCAATTAATAAGTTCCTCACTTGTGAATACACAGCCTGTTCAACCACAGTGCAACGAATGTAAGTCGTGCCTCGACCGATATTATATAGACGTCCCTTTGCTCCAATATCGAATCAAGTCCTTGGAGGACCGAGTGAATGTGCTAACTAAAGAAAATGACAGATTGCAAGCTAATGATAAAAGGCAGAAGACCACATGCTCTGTTGTCTTTAAAAATGTAGAGGCGACTACTGCCATTGTCAATTAAAAAATAGCTTGATGAAAATCCCTGAATCCAAGGTATCATATTTTAAAAGTAATTTTAGGATGATTTTGTTTTTGTTTTGAATTAGCATACAAGATCCATTTTCTCAAATTGCATCTATTTCAGTTTTGATTGAATTGATAAAACACGATTCTGTTTATAATAATAACTAGCTACAGAATCGTGAGATTCTGTAGCTAGTTACTAAAATTCGATTTTTTTGGTTTTACAATTAAAATGCAATCTGAAATCATGTATTCTTGTGCATTTTCAGGTACATACGAATTCTAAAGGAGATTGGATCGATAGTAGAATCTCTGAATATGCTATTTCTTTACATGGTTTTAGATTAGGCTGTTAGTTTTACATAGAAATGGGAATTTGGGAGATTGTATTTCCCACGATTTTTGGAACGACTTTGATAATTTCCACAAGGAATGTTTTGATCTTGTGGCCTTTATAAATGTATTATTTTGTAAACAAAGACCATCGCTACCTGGGAGCAGAAACTATGGATTGGTGATTATTCAGACTTGAATGAAAGTAGATATTTGCACGACTTTAGCTTCAATATATCATATTTTTGTTCAAGTTTTTGCTCATTTCGATTTGTAATGAAATTTTGACTACTTTAGATATCATAATTTGTTACAGGTTGATGTGATGGGATTTAAATAGTGTCCATATTTTATGTCTCTCATTTTATATACAACAATTAATCTGTTTACATTTGATGGGTAGAAGGTTGATCTTCTTTATTCAATGAACAATTATATACAAATTGTCATACTCAGATTTATCTTAATATGATCGTTTGTCAAATGATAAATTGTTGTCGCTACATATCTTACTTGTTCTGTCATTAGCATTCAAAGCATTGTTGCTTCGTGTTTATGTGAAGTATTGGAAAATCTGGTGCGGGTTGGACTCATCAAACAACGAACATAGATGCTATGCACATGACAAATAGGAGATAATATTTCAGGTTAGTTTGCTAGTTTCATTTTAATAGTTTAATTAATATAAGAATTTCCTGCAGTTTAGATACACTGTATAGATTGTTATTTTTATTTTTTCAACTAGATAGTTTCCATTTCATTTCCTATTCATAAAAATTATAAAAAATAAAAAAACACTGACTTCGTTGTCATAAGTCAATTCATATATGATTTTGCGGATTTCGATCAAAATTTGCATTTTGTGAAAACTGTATATATAATAGAGATTTAATCATATCGATACACTGTACGAATAATAAGTAGGATTATTATTTTATAAATATTAGTTAGCAAACTGTGAATATATATTAGATTTTTATATAGTTTGCAACAACTGTTTTTCACTTAGTTAGTTTCTTTAGTTTTTTTTTTTTTTTTTTTAATTTCATATGACTTAGATCGGCCAATGGAGCCGCTAAAACCATCGGAGTGGATTAATCCAAATGTCTTGGGTTATTTAAACAACCCCGGACCGGATTCACTCCTCCAGTTGACGAGCGGTCAATTTCGCCCGTCAACAATCATGTAGGACAACAAGAAGAGCTAAAGGATCATATATAGAAGAGACTTTGGTAAAAATTCTTGGAGGAGGTACTGGTACATTTCCATGTCCACCAACTCCTCCAACTCCAACCCCTCCACCTCTGGAACCTCTAACACCATCCATTGAAAGTCTTAGAGAATAAATTCGAGTACTATACTGGAGATTTTCAAAAATTTCAAAATATTGATGTACTAAACCTTTAATTACCTCAGGAAGGTGTGAACGAAGTTCAACTAAAAAATCATAAGGTGACGAATCTCGTGAAAGATATGAGAAATCTAAGTGAGGTGGAAAATGAGGACTTGAACCTAGTCCTTCAGATGGACTATATGGATAACATAAACCTTTACGAGATGATCCTGAGATGATCCCGAGAGTAGCGAATGATCTTCAGGGTTTTTGGAAACATAAACCTTTACTTCAGGAAAACTAAGAATCGGTTGCATACAAATGATATTGGGGATCGAAAAGGATTCTTTGCATTCAATGGTAAAAGTATCTATCAATGAGATAGGTATAGTCTGGATAAATTCACTCTTTAGATCGTTTGATTTTACTTTAGGAGCTACTTCTTATGGAACTTCTAATTTAACTTCAGATTTGCTATATGAGGATTTTGCAAAATGAACTTTTTGATGTTTATCTTTGATGCTTAATTCTTCAGTTGGGATATTAAAATTTACACGATTAACTTTAGGTTGATAGATATTGCCTGCTGATGCAAAAGTTTTCTTGATATATCCCTTGGATTTCAACAATCTTTCGGTTTTCGAAACTGGCGTAGTCTGCTTTTAGTTTGGGTTTTGTTTGGTATTTTTCCGACCGGATGCCAGTTTTGCCTACAATGGAGTCACCATGTGAAATATAAAAATGAGCCTAATCCACGTGTTCAATCTTTGTTCACCATCAAAAATTGAAAATTAATTTTATCGTTCTCCCAAGGAAAGATGATTTTATTTCTTCGTTCCCCAAAAATGGTGCAAAAAAGATATTGTTCCTGAAATTGATTTTAGGCTCTAAGAATAATGTCAGACATCATAGAATTTAAGAATTTTTTTTATAATGCTTTCTTCTACATTCAGTTTTCTAAGATGCAAATTTGAGTGAAACTTATAATAAGAAAATACAGAGGAAGTATCTCTTTCTCCGAGTCAAAATTATAATTTATGTTATGTAGAAATGATTCACAAAACTGTTAGAACAAAGCAAGGGATCCATTATAGATAAGTCTAACCTCATTCACAGTAGAAGAAAAGTAGGAGATGTATTCTTGACAGATGATTAAGAATCTAGAAACTCACACATATTAGAGGTCTTGTTTTTACTCAAAGTAAGAACATAGGAAAAATTGTAGCTAAGCAAACCTCCAATATATTAAGATCACAGTAGTTGTATTACTAAGTTGTAATCATTCAATCTTCAAGGACCATATAAAGAAGCTAATGTGGGAAGAAAATGGAAATACATAGGAAACACATAACTCAACAGAAATGAGACTTAGAATCTATGTCTTCTCTTTATATTGATATTCAAATAAGTGCTCTCTTTTACATATGGCGAGAAGAGGCCCTAAATAGATCTAAGATATACCTATTTATACAAAAATTTTCTTAACTAGAAGTAGTTAGGCATTCCAACTTTTCAGCTCTAAATATAGAATAAAATCAAAATATAACAACAAAAGCATATTTGTCGAGATATGCTTAATATGTTGGCATTATTTTTCTCCTCTATTTGCTCGCAGTTGTGTTTTCCTTTTTCTACTCATTGAACTAATCACACATCTCCATTAATGCTACCACAAATTTAGAAGGTTCAATATTTTCATTCAACTTGAATGCAAACATCCTTTTGTGCACTAGTGGTAGTTTCTCTTGAATCTTCCTGATTTCCTGAGCTATAACTTGGTGTTGTAACTTTGGTTTTACCAATAGCTCATCTATCTTTTGTAAATCAATCTGATTTACTTTATGAATTGTATTATGTATAATCTCCTTGTTTTTGATTGAATTTTCTTTATTCTTATCTATCTCGATCTGCCCAAGTGTATTAGAGATAGCATCATATTTAAATTCAACCAACTTTGACTCAACAGTAGTAAGAGCATTGAGACAATCCTCCTTAACTTCTTTGGCCAGTTTGTTTCTTTCTTCAAGGTTTGTCTCCCAAACCTTTAAAACCATTTCCCTCTTCATTTACTCATATTGTGAAAAAGGGGCGAGACTAGGAAAGTTCACGTTTTGTCTCCAAACAATAAAATGTTGGAACTTGGACTTGGCTGCACAAGCTTCCTTTTCCTTGTCATAAATATTATTCATAGAAGTGTTGATCCTTTGATAATATCTTTGGACAATATCCACTGCTTGAGATAGATCTAACTAAACATCTCCAAACCTTTCATTTATCTCATATGCTTTCATTTTGAATGCAACATGGTCTAATTTTGTGTTTTCTAGTACAACTATTTGGGTTTGTAACTGCTCAATTAAACTATTTTGTTGAGAAATCATTGAGTTACTTGACTGCATATTTTGGACACTCACCTCCAATTTCTCCTGTAACTGCTTCATTTGTTGTTGATAGCCCAATCTGATCTGTTCGGTGTTAAAATTCATCCTACATTGGAATGTTATTTCTGTGAGTTGCATCTCATTTTTCAATTGCTCAAGTTGAAGAGATTTTTTTTGCAGCTTCTTAGTAATATTATCCACTGACCATTGATTGGAAGTGGCGAAGTCTCCTAATGAATCTACAACTCCTTTGGCAAATTCAAGATCATTTTGTCCATGTCCATCATAGACTTCTATTTTTCTTAGTGACCACTCCTTCCTTCTGCTGAGATTCTATTTTTACGATGGCTCTTATTTTCTTGTTGAAAACGAAACTTGAAGGATGAATCTCCTCAGGTAGAATAAGTGTAAGTTCATCTATACAAACTCTCTCTAAATTGGGAGTTTTGAAACTTGTGGTTATGGGATTCAATGAGAGAATAGTAGAAGTTGTTGATTAAGGTTGGTTGTCATTGATGTCAACCCTTGAAGAAAGCCTCGTAGCACAAAGGTTTAGGCAATGGATTCAATATTGTTTGATGTAAATATGACTCATTATTGTTTTATCATGGTTGATAAGAAGTAAATATGAATGAACTCCAAAGTGGTCCCCTTATGGTGAAAGCCCTCACGGGAAGACGCTTTGTGGAGTAAGAGAACCCATGCTTAATTGTGGAATAATGAGATGAGGGAAAGTGAATTTGTCAAGGAAAATATCCTATATGGATAGTTCTTGTCATGTCATTTCCATTGATATGTGGAATGTCACATAATTCCTCACGATTAGAGAGTTATATCCATGAGAAGTTGGAGACCCCAGGTTTGGGTAATGGACCCAAGTTTGTTTGATGGGTAACGGTATGAGTTATGCTATATTTTCAGATAATACTATTATATATGGATAGTACATGTCATTCCATTTATGGTGGTATGTAGAACACCACATAACTCTTCACAGTTTGAGAGTTATGGCCTTACGAAGTTGGAGGACCCTCATATGTCATCTAGAAGCCCCAAAAGGTCAAAGTAGTCAAAGTGGTTTAAGAGATTTTAAAAGGTAAATATTAAAGTGAAGTGATGAGTGTATTATAATTCAAAGT
>ML781752.1:564761-576137 GCA_009831015.1 Picea engelmannii | reverse complement strand
CAAGGAATTTTTATTTCTCAAACCAAGTATATTAGAGAAATGCTAAAGAGGTTTGGAATGGAAGATTGCAAACCAATTATCACTCCCATGCAAACCAGTTGTAAGTTGAGCAAAGATGATGATTCAAAGTCTACAGATCAGAGCCAATATAGGTCAATGATTGGTAGCCTACTATATGTGACAACATCCAGACCAGATGTAATGCAGGCAATTGGATAGGTGGCACGATTTCAAGAAGCAGCAAAGGAATCACATGTATTAGCAGTAAAGAGGATCTTCAGATATCTTAAAGGAACAAAAGAGTTTGGATTATGGTATCCAAAAGGAAAAGATCTATCACTTATTGCCTACACAGATGCAGATTGGGCAGGTTGTATTGATGACCGACGAAGCACTAACGGAGAAACGTTCTACTTAGGTGAGTGTTTGGTATCATGGTTAAGAAAGAAACAATCATCGATATCTCTATCTACAACCGAGGTAGAGTATATTGCAACAACAACATGTTGTACACAGTTTCTTTGGATGAAACAAACTTTGATAGATATACAGGTTGAGTATGATGAGCCCATTCCAATATATTGTGATAATACAAGTGCCATCGATATCTCAAAAAGCCTGGTGATGCACTCCTAGATGAAGCACATTCCAATCAAGTATCACTTTCTACGGGAACATATTGCAGAAAAGAACATCAGAGTTGAGTATGTGGGCACAAAATAACAAGTGGTAGACATCTTTACAAAACCACTTCCATGGGAAGCCTTTGAATATCTTCGCCAAAGACTTGGAGTTATTTATACTCCAAAAATGAATGCTTTTTGAATGCTTATCTTATATGTCTTAGATGTACACAAGGAAGCACCATAAGAGGATAGTCTGTCAGGGGGAGCAACCCCGGATGGAAAGATACCTTTGCCATTGATGACAAAGGGGGAGAGATTTATCAGATGCAGAGGACAGAGGCATGGTTCCAGGGGGAGCATATTTATCAGATGCAGAGGATAGATGCATGGTTCCAGGGGGAGCAGATTTATTAGATGCAGAGGACAAAGACATGGTTCCAAGGGGAGCATGACTAATATGATTTCAGTATTGCATCAGAGTGTTTCCATCAATGCCAAAGAGGGAAATTGTTGATTAAGGTTGGTTGTCATTGATGTCAACCCTTGAAGAAATCCTCGTAGCACAAAGGTTTAGGTAATGGATCCAATATTGTTTGATGTAAATATGACTCATTATTGTTTTTTCATGGTTGATAAGAAGTAAATATGGATGAATTCCAAAGTGGTCCCCTTATGGTGAAAGCCCTTACGGGAAGATTATTTGTGGAGTAAGAGAACCCATGCTTAATTGTGGAATAATGAGATGAAGGAAAGTGAATTTGTCAGGGAAAATATCCTAGATGGATAATGCTTGTCATGTCATCTTTGGTGATATGTGGAACGTCACATAATTCCTCACATTTAGAGAGTTATGGCCATGAGAAGTTGGAGACCCCAGGTTTGGGTAATGGACCCAAGTTTGTTTGATGGGTAACTGTAATATCTTTTTCCCCATAGAGCCTTATAAAACACAAGTTAAAAATAGAGAGTAACTAAATGTTATCTTGTACAATTTAATCTTCAACATTTAACCATAATTTATTTAGCAAAAATTAAATCAGGTAACCATCACATAACACAACATATTCAACACCTTAATGATAACCACCTAAAATAATGAAAATACATACCTATGTCTGATGTTGTTTCTCCAGTCTGCATCTGTCCTTGCTGCTGCTCTGCCCAAACTCTGCCCAAAACCGAATCTTTCCTCCCTGCCATCTAGGAACAGAGCCTATCCGGCTCCCTAGCTCCAGGATTCTGTGAGGATTCCTGGCCCCCAAGCCCAAAAATCCCAGCAACCTGGTGCACCCTTGTAACAGTCCACCCAAACTCCAAACCAGAAAAATATCCCCAACAGAAAAATACAGTCCCTTCTCTCAAAATGCTCCCTTTCCCCAAAATTCCAAAAGTGCTTCTCCCGAATGCCTCTTCCCCCTCATATCCTCCCTCCATTCATCGCCTCCTACCTTCCTTTAATGCTACCCACCTTCTCCCTCCATTTAATACCTTATCCCTACATTCAATACCCTATCCCTCCATTCAATGCTTTATCCTTGCATACATAAAGTTTTCTAATAATGAATTAAAGTTATTAAGTCTTTAATTCGTTTCCCAACATTAAATGTGTTAATTAATCAACATATCTTAATAATTAATTAATTAATTAATATTATTAATAAATAATCATTATTTAACTAATACACATTAGGACAGTTAATTATTTAATTAATTATACTTGATAAATCTTAAGAAATCATTTAGCTAGGGTTGTTACATACACCCACCCTTCAGGAAACTTCGTCCCGAAGTTAAAGTATTTTATGATACAAGGGAAAAGAAACATGGTTCACACATTCCTAACAATTAACCAGCATTATTAGTAAGTAAGCCAAAAAACTCATACATACTAGTGTACATGTGAAAGAAATGCATGTGTAGCTAGTACATACAAGTCTCATTCATGTACTAATATCAATAACTATCATCTCTATAGTAATTTCCATATGCATCCAATCCATTCAAAAAGACTATTCATTTTATAAAAGAAAATAAACCAATCAAATGTTTGCGAAATCCTTTAATTACAATTATCTAGCTCAGTAATGTTATTTAGACAATTGTAGTTTAGTTACATAATTATGAATATTCGTATATATATATATATATACATTTTCTTTTCAGAAGGAAAACAATAAATTCCACCATAAGACAAATCTCCATACACTCTCAACTATTTCTACTCATCCTTCCTCCCTAACTTACTTCCATCTTCCATTCCTATCCTTCCTCTGTTGGACTATCTTGGAGCGTCAACTATATTGACCTAACTCCAAATAGAACCCGTAAGTGGAAATGTCACTATCTTGACCAAGCTTCCCCAACAGGCAACTGACAATCATCATCACACGTCTAGGGGAGCGTGAGCTAACATCATCCTCCCATGACTTCAAGTTTTGGAGGATACACAGTGGGAAATGCCTCCACCCCTCCTAATCATATCTAGGGTCCACACCCTACAATGGAATATATAGTGGCACCATGTTGCTGGGAGTTTTGTCATCGTCTATTCAATTTTGGGTAGCCTCACCACCTGAAATCCTGCACTGGTCCACATATCATAGCAATGCATCGAAACCAATATAATTTCACATACAAAGATTCATACTGTATTGTTTCTTGGCCAGTGGTCATGACATCCACTTTCATCATCATTATCCCTTGGCTATTTCATAGCCCATAACTTGCAGATTAGTTTGTAACACAAACTCATACATTTCTATGCATTATCATCATGTAATTTCATACAACCATAATTTCAATTTGGTATCCACGTACCAACAAATTTAACATCAAAGTTTTCAAGTTAGAAATAGATCTCATAATATCCCATAATTCAATTATCAACACCCATTCATAAAATTATCATTCACAAAATAGATTGCATCATATCCAATATCATTCTAATAGCATTTAAACCTTCATAGGATTCTCATTCACACAATATGTCGCATCATATCCATAATCATCAATAACAATCATACATTCATAGAATTTACATTCAGATAGTAGATCGCATCATATCCATCGTCATCATTAATATTTAAACATTCATAAAATTTACATTCTCACAATATATCGCATCATATCCATCATTATCGAAATACATTTAAACATTCATAAAGATTCATATGTCTTAAAATTTCAAGTGTATCATTTAATAGTTTCACTTGTGAATAGAAAATAAAGGTGTGTAGGCCTCAGGTAATCCTGGCTGCCTAAGTCAAAAGGTGGTGTTACATACACCCAACCTTCGAGAAACATATTCTCGAGGTGGTAAAAAAAGTGAGGGATAATCTCGTCATAGTGTCTCGGCATCTTCCCAAGTAGCAGATCCTGGACTATACTTGTCCCACTAGACCTTAACTTGGTCTACTAGACGGTTCCTGAGCTGTCGGACTCTACGGTCCAATATGCGTAACGGTTCTACCGTGAGAGTTCCCACGTCCGATACCTGCAGTTCCTTCCAATTTAGTTTATGTGATTCATCGAAAACATAATGATGTAAAAAATATACATGAAAAACATTATGAGTTTTATGCAAGTGGGGTGGCAGTACGAGACGATAGGCAATGGGTCCAATTTTCTCTTGGATTCTGAACGGTCCTATAAATCGAGGTGACAACTTTGTCCCCTTCTCAAACCATATGGTACTCTTATTAGGCCTGATACGAATGAAAACCCGGTCTCCCACTTTATAACTTCGATCGGTCCTATGTGCACCTAAATAACTTTTCTGCCTATCCTGTGCTTCCTTTAGTCTTTTCCTAATCTGAATCACCTATTCCTCCATCTCTTGAATCAATTCTAGCCCAACTGTTACTTGGTCTTCTAATCTATCCCAACTCAATGGAATTCTGCATGGCCTTCCATACAGAGCTTCGTAGGGTGGCATTTCGATGGAGCTATGAAAACTGTTATTGTAGGCAAACTCTACCAAAGGTAGGTACTTCTCCCAATGGGTTTGATTATCCATGACATACATCCTAAGCATGTCTTCCATGACTTGATTTACTCTCTCGGTTTTCCCATCTGTTTCAGGATGATAAGTTGTGCTTAAGTTCAACTTTGTCCCCAACGCTGACTGCAAACTTGTCCAAAACCTAGAAGTGAATCTGGAGTCCCTATCTGAAATGATCTTCTTAGGTATCCCGTGTAAACGGATGAACTCACTTACAAACACATGTTCCACATCAGTGACATCGTAAGTGTCTCTAATCGGAATAAAATGAGCACTCTTGGTTAACTTATCAACTATCACAAGAATGGCATTGTGTCTATGAGATGTGAGCGACAACCCCACAAAAAAATCCATAGAAATGACTTCCCACTTGGACATAGGAACATCATGTGGTTGTAGGAGGCCAACCGGGTGATGGTGGTTGGCTTTCACTTGTTGACACTCTAGGCACTTAGCGACGAAATGGACTACATCGCGCTTCATGCCTACCCAGAAGAAGAGCTTCCTCATGTCTGTGTACATCTTCTTCACACCCAGATGCGCACAATAAAGTGCTCTATGGGCTTCCTTCAGTATTTTGCTTCGAATATCCCCATCTTCAGGGATGTACATCCATCCCCGATATCTCAATAGTCTGTCTGCTTCCAAACTATATCCTTCATACTTTGTATTTAATTGTCTCCCTCTCTGGAGGTTTGAAGTAACCTTTAAATACCAACTATTTCCTTGGAGTTGCGTCAACACACGTTCCCTCAAATTGACTTTTAAGGGTACCAAGGAGAAGACACGTGGTCTCCTACTCAAGGCATCTGCGACCACATTTTCCTTTCCCTTGATGTATGAAATACCAAAATTGTATTCACTCATAAACTCACTCCATCGACTTTTCCTAGCATTCATATCCCTTTGAGTGAAGAGATGTTTTAAACTTTGATGGTCCGTTTTGAGCTCAAATTTTCACCCCACAAGATAGTGCCTCCAATGTTTCAGAGCTAGCTTTACAACTGCCAAATCTAAATCATGAGGAGCATAAATATCTTTGTGTTTCTTCAACTTCCTTGATGCATAAGCTATCACTCCTCCATCCTGCATTAGCACAGCCCCCAACCCTTGCTTCGAGGCATCCGTGCAGACTGTGAAGTCCTTTTCCATATCCGACACTCGTAGAATTGGCAGACTAGTTAGTAACCTCTTAAGCTTAATGAATGCACTATCAAATTCTTATGTCCATTCATACTTGACCCCCTTGCACTGCAAAGTGGTGATGGGTTTCACTATTTTAGAGAATCCTTCCACAAATCTACGATAATAACCTGCTAACCCCATGAAGCTTCTGACCTCATAGGCATTTTTCAGCACTGGCCACTCCATAATGGCCTTTACCTTTTCTGGGTCCACAGAGATTCCTTTACCGGAAATGATATGACCTAAATAGTGGATCTCTTTATGGAAGAAGGAACACTTCGACAACTTCCCATACAATTTGTTCTCTCTAAGGCAGGACAAGACCACTCGTAAGTGTTCCTCATGCTCTCTTTCGTTTTGGAATAGATGAGGATGTCATCTAGAAAAACTTGTACAAAACGGTCTAAGTACTTCCAAAATACTCCGTTCATGAGGGTCATGAATACTGCTAGTGCATTGGTCAATCTGAAAGGTACTACGACAAACTCGTAATGTCCAAACCAAGTTCGAAAGGCAGTTTCTGGGATATCGCCTTCCTTAATCTTTAACTAGTGATACCCTGATCACAAATCAATCTTTGAGAATACCATCACTCCTTTCATCTGATCAAAGAGGTCATCTATTTGCGACATTGGGTCCCTATTTTTCACTGTAGCACAATTCAAGTCCCTGTAATCTATACACAGTCATAAGGAACCATCCTTCTTCTTCACAAATATTACTGGTGAACCCCAAGGTGAGACATTGGGCCTTATTAGCCCTAAGTCTAGTAACTCTTTCAACTACATCTGCAACTCACAAAGTTTCGGCGCTGTCATCCGATATGGAGTCTTGGAAATTGGTTCTGCACCAGGTTTTAGCTCAATAGTAAAATCAAGCTCCCTCTTAGGAGGTAACCCTGGTAACTCGTTCGGAAAAACATCTTTAAATTCTGACAATATTGGGTATTGATCCAAGGAGGGTCCCTTCCTTTGATTCACTACTTCCACTACATATAGTTGACACCCTTTCCTCAAGCATTGCTTAACCTTCATAGTTGAGATAAAGTGTAATGACACCTTTCTCCATATACCTTGGATCTCTACTGGTCTTCCTTCATTGTCGACACAAAGCACCCTTTTTGCGAAACAATCTACCAAAGCTCGATGAGATTCTAACCAATCCATTCCAATGATTAGGTCATATGCCCCAAGAGCAGTGATGTATACCTTCAACCTGGTAGTACACACTCCCAGGTCTACTATACAATTATCGACGCTAGGTCCTACCACTCATTTTTCCCCCGAAGCCATCTCGACTTGTTTAAATTCATTGTGCTCGTAGGCTGCCAACCAACTCTTTTCTAATGAAGATGGTGAAATGAAACTATCTGTAGCGCTAGAATCAAACAAAATCTTAACGTTGATATGATTTAGCGTACCTGATGACTCCACCACCATGGATTGATGTTCTGCCTGGCCATTATTAACCACTGCGTAAATCTGGTGGTTTCCACTTGCTCTTCCCATTGGGGCCTTTCCCTCTCTATGCACAAATCCTGATTGTAACTCTGAGTAGTCACGCTAGTAATGGGGTCCTCCACATCCCCAATAGGTAACACGAGATTGAACCTGCACACTGTTCTGTGACTGTCTCTGAAATGAGTTCCTTCCCCTGTAACCCCTACCCCTATTAGTTTCTCCCTGAGATGGCTGTGGACTTGCCTGCATCGTTGGTTATGAACGAGTTGTTGCACTCGCTTCCATTGAAATCCCTGTGGCTACTGTCCTTGGTGCGACTCTATTACCATATGGAGGTGGCCTTGAGCCCCCTCCCTTGGGAAATGTCTTAGGGGCCTTCCCTATGAATCCAAGACGATGCAGAAAGGTTGGTCTCATACCTCCAGTTAAGTTCATCTGTTCCTCCGCATAACACGCATTTTCCACAGCTTCTGCTACTGAAGACAGTTTCCACATCCGCACCATAGCCCTTATCTTAGGATTCAACCCATAGACAAAGCGTTCTTCCTGTCGTTGGTCATTATCCATGTATGAGACATATTTGACCAATTCCATAAACCTAATCTCATATTCTTATACAGTCCTGTTTCCCTGTACTAGAGCATGAAATGCTCCTACCTGTTGTTCCTCATAGTAAGCTGGCAGATATTTCCTTCGGAACCTCTCCTCAAAAAGTTTCCAAGATATGATGTCTGGGGTAAGATGCAGTTGCCTTTCTAGGTTGCCCCACCAGTTCAAGGCACTATCTCTTAACTGAAAAATCACTATCTTCGCCTTTGAAGTGGACACATAGTCTCTTAAGAAAAAACCCTTGTCATGCCTTCCAACCATGCCTCGACACGTTCACTGGCACGAGCCCTGACAAGCTTTGGAAGTTTGATATTCTATAGTTCTCTAGTGATGTCTTCGGGTGGAGGTCCTCCCCCTAAATCCCTCAACGCTTCTGGATTACCTGTTCTATATGGTGGGGTCTCCACTTCGATCATTGTTGGTTGACGCCCCTTTAAAGTCTCATTTATGGCCTCCAAAGAGCACAACATGAGAGCTAGTTCAGGCGATGGTGGTGGCGGCGCTGGCGGTCCCTACGACGATGCCCCTCTGCCTCGATTTCCTCGAGTCCTAACCATCCTGTATGATTTAACCTGCATCAACCAAAGTTGTCAGGGTGAGTTCAAGGACATTTCACATTTGCGCAACTTAAATTAGGAAAACAGGGTTAGGCGTAAGTTTTTTTTACTTGTCTGTAAACATACGTTACTCTCTTTAGGGGTAGTGGCTAGGTTAGGGTTAAGCGTCTAAGCTTGGTGTCACTACCTAAGAAAACTACTGACTCTCTCACCTGGTAGCTACACTAGCTTTGCACCATACTCGCCAATTTCTCTAACTTTCCTGCCTAGTGCGCATGAAGCCCCCCTCCCGCTTATCTTGGTCTAAGTCCTTCTACTTTGCGTTTAAAAACCCATTAAGGTGATTTTCAACCTAAAGTTGATTAATTATTAAGAACTTGAAAAAAAATCTAAACTAAACGCTTAACCTAAGTTCCAATCATCTTAATCAACTCATTCATTTAATCCCGAAAATTACTATTATTATTATTAATTTATTTATTAAGTACATAATTAATCATTAATTGAATTTAAATTATTCCCATTGATTAACCACTTTTGATTAATCATATTAACTTATAATTAATTTAAAACACACATTAAAATATGTTTAAACTTAGCCACCTCATAAATTTTAATTAACTTATAATTAATTTAAAACACAAATTTAAATATGTTTAAACTTAAATACGTTTAATTTACATAATTAAACACAATTTTTTTTATTTTAAATTTAAACTAATTTAAACAATTAAAATTTCAAATCTAATAATACTTTAATTTATCCATCTTTCTTTTATTTTTCTAATCTAAAATACTTTAAAAGAATAATTAAATAATAATAATAATAAAAAAATCAAATCAATAAAATATATAAAAAAACCTAAAAAAAAATAAAAAAAAATTGTTAACTAGGTGAGGGCACGCATGAATTCCATGTGCCTGCCCTGCTTCCTCTAGTACCTTCCATACCTAAACCTAACCCTACATTTTCCCGTCATTTTTTTTTGTCCTTGGCTACACGGTCGGCCGCCATGGCCATTCCCTCTGCATCACCTTGGTGGTTCTCTCACTGAACTGGTGCACAATCAGTTCTTCTGTGGTCTCCTCCCTCATGGCTAGGCTTGGTGCTTGGTCGCTGCTTGACTATTTGTTTTTGCAGGTGCTTGGATTTGCATTTTTTTTTTTTGCAGTGTGTGCTGTTTTTGGCTCGTGGGGTCCTCTATGGCTTCTTCCTGGTGGCTTGGTGCTCGGTACGAGTTTCCATGGCCTTGGCTTTTTTTTGTTAGCATAGAAGTCACAAGATATGGGTGCTCGACATATTATTCTTATTTCCTGTAGATTATCCTTTGAATTTTATGTTTTATAGGCTGTGCGCTTTACGCATTGTGGTGAGTTGTGTGGCTACAGGTCGTGGGTTCAAAACCCATGAGCCTGCACCCATTTTTAAAAATTTTCGAGCTGGGCCTGTGTGTGGTTACGCTATGCCTGGTGCCTTCAACAAATGACAATACTTTGCAAAGCATGCCTCTCGTGGGCTCCCTCCTCGTGGCTCGCACTTGGGGCTGTTATCAATACTTTGGCATACAGTGTGTCTAGGTTGTATATGTTAATTTTTCAAAATCCCAACCTAGTTTCAGTCTCACTGATTTTTCAGCCAAATTTAAATGCCAAACTCAGTTTCAACACTGTTTCAGCATATGTTACAGCCTGGTGTTTCATCATCTACTCACAGCGGTGTTTCAACATATACTCAGCACTGTGTTTCAACATCTACTCACAGCGGTGTTTCAGCATATACTCAGCACTGTGCTTCAACATATACTCATAGCGGTGTTTCAGCATATACTCAGCACTGTGTTTCAGCATCTACTCACAGTGGTGTTTCAGCATATACTCAGCACTGTGTTTCAGCATCTACTCACAGCGGTGTTTCAGCATATACTCAGCACTGTGTTTCAACATCTACTCACAGCGGTGTTTCAGCATATACTCAGCACTGTGTTTAAACATCTACTCACAACGGTGTTTCAGCATATACTCAGCACTGTGTTTCAGCATCTACTCACAACGGTGTTTCAACATATGTTACAGCCTGGTGTTTCAACATCTAAAAAAAAACTTAACAGAAAATAAATTTCAGAACTGAAACATGAGGATTCTGAACATCGTTTTCAATGCAGAAATAAAATATCAGCAATATGCAAAACTCAAAAAATATAGACACAAAGATATTCGGTCTAACTTCGACCCTGGAAAAACCCACAAGGGGAAAACTAGTTAGAGAGGGCTTTGTATTATTTATGAGCTTCTGAGAAATTCTTTTACAGCATATTCATCTTCAGATATTTACACAAACTTATCTGGACATTCCTGTAGCTTTGCTCCTCAATTTCTGAACCAGAAATTCGTACAACTGTACAACAATTAATGTTGTATGGACTGTCACAAAATTCATGCCAAAACTCTGCTAAGATTCAATTTCTGTGCCACTCAATGTTATTCGGCAGCCTTGGAATGCATGCTAATACTCCCAGAAATTGCAGTTGTTGTCTCTTTTCTTCAGCTCGACCTCTCTCTTGCTCTCTCTTATTCTCTCAACAAGAATTCTTGAGCTCCTCTTGTTCTCTCAACAAAAATGCTTCAGCTCCTCTTGTTCTCTTGGCATCTCACCAAGAGACTCTTGGTCTCTCACCAAGATTTCTTCTGCTTTTTTTTTTCTTTAAGAATGGGTGCGCCCACTTGCCTTAATCAACCTCATGAGGGAAGGTGAGGAGTTTTCTAATCTAACGACTAAGATTAGATTAGATGGGTGGATGAGATTTGGTGTCTCTTCACTCACCCTCACTTTAATCACAAAGTTATCTTTTAATTTTCATCTCACAAATTAATTTGACTAAGACCCACATTCGGCAATTTCTCCCCTTAGGCGCCTAGGGAAGAGAAACACTTGCCTTGGT
>ML781752.1:533190-551914 GCA_009831015.1 Picea engelmannii | reverse complement strand
TAGCCACCTTTCGGTTGTAGCCAGAGAACATTGGGGGTTGTAGCCTCCTTCTAGTTGTAGCCATAGAATTGGGGAGTTGGAGCTTCCCTCAGGTTGTAGCATGAGAAACTAGTGGGTTGGAGCCTCCTTCCAGTTGCAGCTGGAAAACAAAGGAAGTTGTTGCTTCCAATGAATGTAATTCTTCAAGACATATAAGAAAAAGTATTCCGTGGTTTTCTCCCAATTTGGGTTTCCACGTAAAACACTGGTGTACTGTGTATGTGTGTGATTGTTTATTTCTTACTTCTCATTATTGAATAATAATTCTACATTGATATAACATTTGAAGAAAAAGGATTATAACTACGCTATTACTGATTCACCCCCCCCCCCCCTTAGTAATCCAATAGAAGTAAGTGGAATGGACTTCTCTGGACTTGGGACAATTGGAAAAATACAAGTAGTAGCTGATGGTGAAAAAGGAAAAGTATGTCCTTGCTTCATAAAGTCCTCAAAACATGCTAACATCTCCTGCTCCTTTTTCTTTAGCATTGATGTATTTATTTTTTTAAGTAACTCCTCTGGATTATTTGTTACTTCTTCAACTTGGTTTGCAGTCGTGCTATCTTGCTAAGGCTCCGTGGATGCTATTTCCTGTGATGGCAAGGAAATATTAGATTCTTCTTGTAAAATATTTGGAAGGCTGGTCCTCCTGTGTTTTTGAAAACTAAGAAAACCCGACCATTGATCTTGCAGTAGATTCTGAATTCTGTTTTGAACTTCCTCATAAGCTCTGACTCCTTTGAAAATATCATCATAAGGGGAATATTCGTGAATGTATCTCTTCATATTGCAATGAGATAGATGGTTCTCAACCACCTTATGAGGATCATTTTTCTTGAATTAAATATCAACCAATTTGATGTCTTCCAAAGTTGTTGCAACCTTCGTATGCCCGAAATCAAGTAGTGTGAACATAGCAACCTATATAAGAAAGGAAGGCCATACTTTATTTTGTACCGCTTTCAATTCCTTAGTAATACCTCCTACTACTGTTTGATATGCAACCTCTTTGTAGATCAATCTATTAGGCAAGAAATTTGAAAGGGCGTGAGGTGAAATGGAACAACCAAATACTCTGATTTAAGAGAAATTCTCTTCAATGTACCAGCCTGCAGTTGCGCCTAGATTTCCTATAATAGGTTCTAAGATTCTAGGAGGAGAGTGTCCGTAAATGGACACATGAACCGGTATCACTACATTGTGACATATTTCATAGAAGATATCTTTCGATTTTTCCTCACATAACTTTGAATGATAAAAATGAATGGATTCAAAACAAGCTAGGGTTCATCTTTAATTCATGAGAGGAAACAAAGTCATAAAAAAAATGGCGTCCATTATATACACAAACATGTAAAAAGGAACCTGTTTCCCCCTAGACTTCAAATATTTGTACTCGACAACCTCCTTAGCTAGGTTATACGACAACATTTTTTCCTAGTTGAAAGTATAGCCTTCGACAACTTCATGGATTATAGATACCCATTCCACTGTGAAATGTGTAGGGTTTTTCTTTCCAAATAACCGACAGAGCATCATGGAAATATATAAAAAGTGGGCATCTAAAGACGTTGTGGAATATATTCCATGAGCATCAGTCTTGAATTTGCCTGGATTTCCCCACCAATTTTTAATTATATCATGAACAGTTCTACCACATTCATTGCATCCCCTCTACTCAAAATCTAAAAGAAAAGTTGAATTATAAGTGTATTTCGGTTCATAGGAAATTTTATATATTACTCGTAGGTCTTCTGGTCGAAAAGAGCCGACATAAGTCTTATGGTGATTGGAGATACTTCGGGATGGGATATCTACATGATCTAGTGCCCAAATTATCATGTCGTTGTAAGGCATAATCTTAGGCTGGGCAATGATTCTGTGCAATTCCGATTGAGCCACCAGTCTGAGCTTAGCCGAGAATGTTTCGTCATCTTCTTCTATGGAATTGTTAGAGCAGAGGAGAATTTCATGTTCTAGAATGTCATGCACCTGCTTCCAAGACTTTATGGCATCTGTAATTCACTCAGTAGTGTCTGAAATAATATCCATGTTAGGGTTGGAGTCCTCAGCCGAGGATTCTTTCTTCTTCCTTGCTTTGTGTGGTGGCATAATTCTTTTCAAATGGAATTAACCTTCCTGTGATAAGAAAAACTTATAATCTTACAATCACTAAAAATATATGGTTGCAAATGATAGAATTCTTTGAAGCTCGAAATGATTTTATTCATGAAAATAATAAAGTAAAAAAATCTTCAATTTGATTTACCGACAAAACATTTATTCAAGAAATCAATGAAATTTATTACCTGGCATCGTGATATCTACCAAAATATTTTAAAACTTTAATCAACTATAAATGCAATTAACCTTTGGTGGTTTGGTATTCAGAGGTTTTGAAAGTAGAACAATGGAAATATTCTGAAGGCCAAAATCGAAGACAAGCTATTCACTAATTAATCATTTTATGTTTTAATTAATCATATTTTGAAATTGTTTTAACCTTAATTACTTCGGGACTTCGACATTCAGGAATTTTGTATGTAGTATAATAATGAAGCTCCAAAGGACGGATTCACGAAGTGATTAACTAAAAGTAAATCATGATTAATTAAACTTATTTTGATGTTTATTTGCGGTTTTTAATTCATTATGATAACAAGTGTTTCAATATTTAGACACTTCGACGATCTTTAACTCACTCTTTACTTTTACTCTCGAAGGAAAATTTCCCAGAGTGACGTGGCAGTGATGACATGTCAAGAAAAGATGTATGACACATGTCATCTAAAAATAGCCGAATGATTTGATAAAAAACATTAAAAATGCATGCCACATGTCATCCCACAAAAGAGTTTCATGAAAGGTGTCTAGTGACTCATCTGTAAATCATTTTAACAGATTTTCGAGGAAAGACAACTTCTAGACTTTGAAGTTTCACGACTTCGGGGTTTTCGTTTGAACGATGATAGAAATATTCCTGAAGTAACCGTTGGAAGCTTGCTTTTAACAATCACGTAACTTTATAAATTCAAGATCATGAGAACCACTTGATCTTATTAGCCAAATTTTTTTACAGATGATATTGTAAGTGCCTATTGATAAATAATGAATATGGATTTATTCAAATTTGAAAGCGATTTTCCTAAATTTTTTAGTGATTTTTATTTTTTAAAGGTAAAAACGAAAAAGATTACAAAATTCAATTTTTTTTTTTTAAATTCTAAAGTGTTGTAACAGGGAGCACATTCCATAAGAATACAAACATGGACAGTTGTATCAACTTACTTTGTAGAATGTTTTGGAGAAAAGAAACTAGCCAAATATGTTGACATCCCTATTTTCAAGGTTGGGTATGATCAAGTTGAACATATTCACCATTGCAAGAATGAATGTCACCGAATAGGATATAGAGATGAAAGTATGGCCTCACATGTTTCCAAGCGCATTAGATGAAATACCAAATAAATGGTACAAAATCGAAGAGGCTTGTGGACATACACTAAATTGGTCTGAAATCAAAGAATTTTTTATCCAAGACTTCAAATTCACCCCAGAGGAGGAACATCTAAAAGAACTAGCGCAAAAAATCAAAATTGTTTTAGAAAACCCGACTCCAACTACAAAGAAGGAAAAAGGGAAGATGATGATTGATCTTGGCTCAACATTGACTTGAAACCTTGTTTCGATAGAAAATAATGGAACTACGAAAACACAAAGAATCGACATGGAGAATATAAGTTGTCTGGGATAGAGTTTTTGATGGAAAAGTGATCACACGACATTTCAAAACAATGTAAAATCAATATTAAAGATAACTAAGGAATAAAAATAAGATCAGGAACAACCTGAATTCCCGGAGAGCTTCACCAAAATAGAATAAGGGGAACATTATCTCGACAAATAAAAACAATCAGAGTGGATGGATGTTGAAATCAAAACTAAAGAATTCAACATATCAAACGACGATAGACCAAAAATGACACGAGTAGGTGACTATTGGATAAAGAAGGAATTTACTGGCATAATAGAATTACTCAAAGAATATAAATATGTATTTTCACGAGACTATAAATATCTAAAAGGACTTGTAGAAGAAATGGGAGAGATAAAAATTGAACTCATTCTAGGAGAAAAATAAATAAAAAAGAGACCTTACAAATTAGCTCACAAATAAAATCCCATCGTCATAAGGAAATCAAAGGAATGTTATCAACAATCATCATATATCCAATCGAAAAAGATGAATGGGAAATTCCTATGGTAGTTCAACCAAAAAATCATGACCCTAAGAACTTAAGAATTTGTGTTGACTTCATAGGTCTCAACAAACTAAATTTAATGGACCCATTTCCCACTCTGTTCACCGATGAAATAATTAATGAAGTCGCAGGTCACAAATTTTATTCATTTATAGATGGATTCTCAGGATTTAATCAGGTACCAATAGCCAAAGAGGATCAAACAAAGACAACATTTGTATCTGAATTTTGTTCCTTCGCCTACAGGGTAATGCCATTTGGACTGAAGAATGCCCCAACAGTTTTTTCAAGTAGTCAATGTATTCCAAGAATATATATACAAAATAATGGTTGTTTACTTTGATGACTGGATGATATACAACTTATTCAAAAACTGTATATAATGGCTTAGACTGATGCTTGAACGATGTAGACAAATCCAACTATCTCTCAACATTAAGAAGTGCATCTTTACCACACCAATTCAAATTATGTTAGGCCATGTGTTATGCAAAGACAATGTACAAGTCGACATGGAAAAGATCAAAATAATCCTTGACTTGAGGTCGCCTGTAAATAAAAAAAAATTTAACATCTTCCTTGGACACGTGAGATACTATAGAAAATTTATATGCCATTATTCAAATATCACATTCCTAATGGATGAGATTCTTTGGAAAGAAATCAAGTTCATATGGAGTCAATACTGCCAAGAATCATTCAAATTATTAAAGAATAAACTAGTTGAATCCCTAATATTAAAGCTTCTTTACTGGTCGATAAGGTTTCATGTCCATGCCGATGCTTCAAACGTTGTTGTCGGGTTGGTTCTAGCGCAACCATACAAAGACACAATCAACCACCCAAATGTGTACTCTAGTTGAAAATTAAACAAAAAAGAAAGGAACTATTCGACCATGGAAAGGGAAGATTTGTCGATGATATTCACATTACAAAAGTTTCTACATTACCTACTCTCTAACCCTTTCACATTCTTTACATATCATTAGACATTAAAATATTTAGTTAATAAACTGGTTCACCAAGGAAATATCTGTCGCTAGATGCTATTATTCCTGGAATTTGAATTCGACATAATCGTCTGACTTGAGAAAAACAACTTCCAACCCGACCATCTATCTCGACTTGAAACAAGATAAGACAACACAAGCATAGACGACGACCTCCTAGACACATATCTATTTTGATTTGAAGCTACCCAAAAAGATTTGGAGGATATAACAAACCTTTTGGAAGACAAAAAGGCACCAGAGGATCTTACAACAAATAAAAAGAAGATTCTAGCATTGAAAAAAACACCATTCACCCTTGTAAATGGATATATGTACAAAATCGGAACTGATGATATCCTAAGGAGATGCACTCTTGAGCATGAAAGAGAATACATTATTAACAAGGCCCACATAGGACCAGTTGGCGACCACTTCTAGGCCGACATGATAGCTTGAAAGATACTTCATGCGGGTTTTTTATGGCCGAATTTACATAAATACTATTGGGATCAAGTTAGGGAGTGTGATAGTTGTCAAAGGATTGGGTGAAATTTGTGGAAGAATGAAATGCCACTAAATTCAGTGAACTCCAATTGAGCATTTGAAATCTGGGTTGTCGACTTTGTTGGTCCTTTTCCTCAGAGAGAAAAAGAACTGGTGGGAAATATATTATTACTTTAGTAGAATACGTGACCAAATGAGAAGAAGTTGAACTAGTTGAATCATGCACCAAAGAAGTTGCAGATAAATTCATTTGCGAGAACATAATCACAAGGTTTAGATGTCCACTTACACTAATCAATGACCAGGGAACACACTTCATAAATAAATCCAAGTCCTACTAAAGAATTTTTTGATTGATCATAGATGAACAACAACATATCACCCCCAAGCAAATGGCGTTGTCGAATCATTTAATAAAAAACTACATAAAGGACTCACCAAAATCTATGGTACCAACAAAAATGACTGGGATGATAAAATTCCTGCAGTCTTATGGGTGTATAGATCTACTTATAAATGATCAACCAAACATACTCCATTCAATTTAGTATATGGGAAAGAAGTCATTATTCCATTATGTTAGCATTGTGAGTCACCCTTAGATTTCTAGAGGATAAGCCCATTACCCATCAAATATGTTTGTAAAGTTATATTTATGATAGAATGTCAAATAGACAAAAATCAATATAGCAATGATCCAACACAGAAATTCTAGGCCATAATGCATAAGAAAATGAGGTTTTGGATAACTTCAGTCAGTGATTTAAAGATAAGTGTGGGTACATGGAAGACTTAATGAGGAGGATGAATAAGTATGATATAAGCATCATGCCTTACTAGTAGATCGATGAATAAAAAGCTCAGACACAAGAACTTCTTGATCTAAACCGTAAAACACTGATAACAATTACAACAACATCATAATCAAACATACATTAAAAAAAGACTATAACATCTCAATTGAATCATTAAATAATGAGCAGCCAGAGTAAGAAAGAAGTAAGATGATGAAAGGAAACTAACTTCTATTAATGAAAATGTCTTATATCTCATACATAAAACCAGAGTATGGCTCTGTCTTATCAAAAAATTACAACATGGAGTCTATGTTCAACCATTCAAACGACAAAATATAATTCTGATGTTGTATATATAGTATAAGCAATAAGTAACAACATGAAGTGCAGGATGGATCCTCTAACCTAGGATTCTCCCACTAAAAATTGAAAATTTAACATATGTACAAGTGGAGAAAACAAACTACTAGAAACACGAAAAATGTTGGAAACAACTATAAAATTGTAATATTTGCATAATGAGTTGTTCCTTGGGTGCATCTCCATCAGTGCCATGTGTCCATCAGCTCCAACTGATCTCCAAGAATTTATGCTAAGCTCCATCTTCCACTTGGTGACCGTTGTTTCCCTCAAAATCCATCAAAAACAAAATGGGTAGAGAATCCAAAAATGTTGACTGTATCATCCAGTTCATAGTAGATTCCACAGCGAATTCCATAGCACCCTCATGTGTAAACTATTTTAAAGAAGATTCCACAGTGAACTACAATTTTTTGTCCGACTAGCTGATTTTACAGCGGATTTCATCGTGACTGTGTAGCTTTTGCATGTGTAAATGGTTTAGCAGTGATTTCCGTAGCGAACCTGAAACTCTGTATAGATCATTTCACAGTGCCAGGCGCTACGAAATGTCTTGTATCCATCTATGTAATCCATTTTGAACCAAAATTCTTGAAAAACTTTAGCCAAATCTGTATAAGCCTATAGATGCCTCCAGATAGGGTGTAAGCTTTATACTTTCCAAAAAACTTAAAAAATGCATGGATGACCATTCTTAAAAATTTAGGGCCTTTCATCCACTCCATCTCATCTCTTGAGTCTAGCACTTCTCCTTGTTGCATCTTGAGATAGAACACTAATATTTCTCTCAGATAAATCATCTTTGAAGGACTGTAACTCCTCCTTGATATTTCTATTCTGGGACTGTAAGTCTCTGTTCTTCCTGTACAAATTTCTAAGCTTCCCATGAAGGGGAAAAAATCTCCTTGCTATGAACTTATATAGCTCAATAGTTTCCTTATTCATATCCATGAGCTCCTTCATATTTTTCCTCTCAACCAATCCTTCTCCCTTCAAGTGGACAATTTCCTTTTTGGCATCTCTGATTTGGCTGATCAACCTCTTCAAGGTGGGGTTATCAAGGGGAGTGGTGATGTCTATGATTTCAATAGGTTTCTCAACATTCTAACCTTTACCCTTATCTTTCTTCTTGACAATAGATTTTGTTATGGCTTCTTGTTCAACAATTTTCTTCTGGGATGACCTCCTATATCTAGTCTCAATTGCTGTAGTAGGTGAGGGAAAATGTAACTTTATCCCTTTTTTGACTGTGGTTTTAGCTGAGGGAACTTCTTCTAGTTCTGGAGATGGCTGTGGTGAAAGTTCCCTTTGTGGGGAGTAATTATTTCCCCCTTCTTGTTCTTCAACTTCCTTAGGAGCCTCCTTATCTTTGGCAATGTTTTTTCCCTTTCTCTTTTTGCTTGTTTCTATGTGGTAAGCACTATCAGAGGATAAAGTACCCATTTAAAATTTTGACTCAGGATTTAAGCCTTCATCTTAGCTAGGGTGCTGCCTAGTGTAAGATATATGTCTCATAAGGATTGTTGATGACAAAGAATTATTCCGATTTATTCATTTTATAAATCCATAAAATCTTACATCTACCTTTTCCCATGAGAGATCTTGTCCTGAAGGATGGAGAGCGGAAACTAAAGTATATATTAACAGTTTATATAAATAAACAAATAGATAATAAAAGAAATCCAATGAAATTGAACTTCTATAGCTATAATAAGGTAGTAACCGAAGAAATCTAAGGCCACCTACTATGTAATGCTAATCCTATTTGTGAGCAAGCTGGTAGAAGTATTGCTTTAGGTGTGAGGCATGGTAAGCATAGAGAACTCGACTCCCTCCAAGTTCAAAAGACGTTAGGTATTATGGCTGAATTTATCCACAATCTAATAAGGGACTAACCATAAAGGAGAAAACTTAGGATTTTTTCCTTTGGGTTCATGGGCTTGATCCTGTAAGAGCATAAGGTTGCCTACCTCTAAGTCGTTTTTAGAAGAGAATTCGTCTAACCAACATTTGGATAAACACTGATTATAAATCAATTTATATCAATATTGATATAATTCCTCTTTTCATTTTAGCAAGTTATTCAACCTATCTTCATGGGAACTGAACGAAGCAATCATATTGCAATAAGGGTGAAGGAAATGTGAAAGGTCTAAGATCCCATTCCATTTGATATCGGGAGAGATACCGAATCAACTTCCCAATGAGATATCAGACAAAATAATGTAAAAAACAAAAAGGGGGGGTACAAGAGTAGAAGCAACTACAAAGGCATTAGGAGGAAAGGGAAAATACTATGACAATAGTTTTCCATTTCCCCAATCTCAATTAAGAAATTTGGTCATGCTTTACTGACACATTAAAGTTTACCTGTGCGTATCACATTTGTGAGGTCATTCTTGTGGTTTCCCTCTGACAGGTTGTCTATGGAAATCACATAAGAAGTATTCAAAATCATTGCAAAATCCATCTCTGCCATTTAAAACATCCCTAGCATATAACCTATTTTAAATCCACCATTTTGTTTGTTGGCCAAGGCACTATGCCACTCTAACTCAAACAAGCAAATCTTGCAAGGTAGTAGAAGTGCGTCCACCAACAGAACAAATTAGAGAGGTTAACAACTCTTCCCTTAAATAACATGCCACTCATCCACATTTGTCAAAAGACCCATGGCTATGCAATCTCTTTTCTCTAAACATATATGTAGCAATATAACTTGATTGAGAAGGAATGCTGACCTGGATTTTTGTAGAATTATTTTCACTCCATTATTAGAATTGATACCATTTATTTGATCCTGATTTTGTGATTCATAGCCCTTAAAAGTGGTCTATTAGTTCATTCTCAACTTTGCAAAAGGGCTCTGCACCTTGGATTGAGTATTAGGGGCTACAATTAGTTGTAGATTTGCAAAGGACATGAATTTCTCCCAAGCTATGTTTATTTTCTTCAATTCCTCCATCACCAACATCCTAATCAACCCTGAGTGGAAAACACTTGTGTCCACAGCCTTAGACTTGGCTTGGACCCTCTCATCCATTTTCCCCATACTCCTAAAAGATATAAAGGGATGTTCATTAAGTCTTTGCCTATGAAGTGCAACAAAAGTCTGATGTGATATTGGTAGATCATATTGAATCTTCCCTTACAAGTAAAATATCTTTGTATGGCATTCAAAATCTTGTCAAATACCTCAACCAAGTGGCTCATAGTCCCTCCCTTAGATAAGTTATCTCCTCTATGTTATGGTTTGAGGAACTCTTTAGAAAATGATGCATTAAGAATCATAGATTTAAACCACCTTTCACCAATGTTTGGTATCTCAGTGGCTGTTGCAATGGTGGTCTCATATACTTCCAGTTCAAGGGTTCCCACCTTGGTTTTAGTACCATCAAAGTTTAAGGAAAACTCCCTAGCTACCTCAGAGTGTCCCCTCTACATATTTTGACAAAAATTTAGACAACCAACCCTCTGTAAGATCTCTCTGATCATAGGTTCAACATCAAACAAGTGCATATCATATATCTCAGTCCTGATTACACTCCCACCCTTGTGAGACTTTTTTTGTTGAGGTTTATCCATTTTCTATAAACAAGAGAAAATACACTAAAATGATCTGAGAGGTATGAGAGGCCAAACAAGGGCAGAGGTCTTTAGGGTTTGAGTGATGGTCTTTTAAAAGATGGTTTCTTTAAGGCTTCAAGATTTTCCGTCCATTTAACTTCTGATCTAATGAAATTCAAATATAATGGCTTAAGGAAAGGAAGAAAACCCTTGAGGGAAAATGATATGCAAGGAGGAAGCATTGTCAAGGTTTTTAAGATAACATTTAACCACCATGCAGGGTCATCATCATTTAAATTAGCAAGGCTATTAAACTTTTCAATGTAAGCAAACTTTAAATGGGAAATATAAAATGAAACTGTAAAGGAAAAAAGTTGATGCAGGTTATATGAGTAGAGGATATTGATACTGAGTTTGATGCATAGTTTGTAGCACTGGAACAAGGGATATATAGCGCAATTCATGGTGAATTTCACAGTATAATAGTGAGGGACACGAGGAAAATATGTACAATGCCTATGTTAGAAATCTTTGGCTCAATTGTAGTAGGAGAGGCTGAGAGTACTACAGATATGATGAGAATTTAATGATCGAAAATGTAAAGGTGTCGGTTGGTAAAGCAATCCACAATTCGTAGCGCCAGGTGCTATGAAAATTTAGCAGAGCCTTAAATTGATCTTCAACAGAGCTCATATGACTCAAGGAGTACCTGGACACCGTGGTTTGACTATAGATGAGCTTCAAAAAGCATGAAACTACCTACAACCATCCAAACCTTCAATTCCCCTCTGTCAGCTAGTCTGTAGCATAATCTGCAACACCTTTCTGGACTAGGAGTTTCTGCAACGCTAAACTATGAGAAAAAATCGTATCTTGATTTAACAGCTAGACAAATTTAATGACAAAATCTCAATTATTTCCTTTTAAAACATGGATGCTGAAAACAATGATATCGACTGACACCAACTTCATAAATGTAATAATGATAAAAGAGGAAAGTTGTACTCAATATGTGCTAGGAAAATTGTTGATGAGTTTGCAGTGTACTAGAAGGAGTTTGGTTTGACCTTATAATGGGTAGAGGGACAAAGTGGAGGGGTTCAAGCGCATAGTGGAGGTAGTGACATGTCAGACTAGTGGTGGCATGGGGATGATAGTGATGGTTGTCTAATCATGTGATGAGATGAAGGTATAAACTAATGAAAATGAACCAAGGGTATAACAATAGGTATGATCCAAATGTGTGGGCCAACCTACAAATTTTCATTTATTTTGAACTAATACCTAAGAAAACCATAAGGAGAAAATCAAAAGAAAACTTAAAAAGACTAATGGTTAAAAAATTAAAAACCTAAGGATGAATTTGACACATGACAACTTTATGTGATAACATTGGCTCCACAGGGGATGGCATGCTCCCTGTGAGCTTCCAAGAACAAGCAACTTCAATGTCTTATCCTAGGTATATGGGGTCATTTATTACAAAAAGAAGAAAAACAAATAGTGATATTTACAATAGATGGGACAACCACTCATGGCTCAAGAAAAATACTTCTTCAGAAAGTGCCCATTAACAGGGCCACCAAAAACTTCAGAATCCTCCAAGTTCTTGAATTTATAAGTATTATTTTGAAAAAACTCAAAAATCTTGAAAGGACCAATCCAAAAGGATTCAAATTTACCATTTTTTCCTTTGTCTTGCTTGGGTGCATCCCACTTGAGGAGTAGATCTCCCAACTAGAAATATTCTTTGCTTACCTTCTTGTCAAAGGCTTGTTTGATTTTCTGCTAATGGTCCCGTGCTTTATCAAGGAGCTTATCCCTAGTATGTTGTACTTCTACTAGTTGTTGTATCCTCCTGGCCATATCATCGGGTTCTCCTTGTTGATCCTGAAGAAACTTTTCCACATGCATGAAAAGATGAGTAAGAAAAATAGCTTCAATCCCATATACAAGCTGAAAGGGGGAAATACAAAGTGACCTCTTTGTAGTAACTCTATTAGCCCATAAGGAAAATTTCATCTTTCAGTCCCATGCTTTCTTGTTGTCTTCCAATATATTCTTGATGATCTTTACAGGGCTCTTGTTAGAAGATTCTGCTAAACCATTTCCTTGGGGAAATAAGGAGTAGAATGGATGAATGAAATCCCATACTTCTCACAAAACTTGATCAATGGTTCATCTTTGAAAGAGGTAACATTGTTAGTAACAATCTTGTTTGGACAATCAAAACTTGACATGATATCCTCAAGAAAACTAATGATTGCCTTGTGGGAGGAACTCCTTGTAGGAATGTCTTCTATCCACTTGGTGAAATAGTTATTTGGAGTCAAGATCCATCGGTGTTGACCACTCGATACTAGATGAATTTCCCCAATGAATTCAAGTCTCCACTGCTGAAAAGGGCCAGAAACCACCACAAGCTTCAAAGGAAAATATTTGAGTTTCCTCTTTCCAGAAAACTTATGACATTTTTCACAAGCTCTAATCCTTACACAAACATCAGTAAAAAGGCTAGGAAAAAAATACCCAACTTCGAGGATATTATAATTTGTGGTTCTACAAAAGTGATGACCCCCACACAAGCTATCATGAAAATCAGTGATGGCCTTTTGGGCCTCCTGTGGATCTAAACATCTCAAAATAACCCCTAGAGTATCCTTCCAATACAATATGTGATGAATGAGACAATATTTGATTGCCTTCATCTTTAAATCTCTTACCTTTTTCTTCTCCAAACTGCTAGGATGCAATTTTTGCAGAAAATAAATGATGTCTTTGTGCCAAGTGCATTCTACCAAGTTGGGACTGATATGAGAGATTTTGTCAGCAAAATCAGCTTTCTGATTTTCTGAATTTAGATTCATGAAATTAACCCCCAGTGCTTTGCAATTTGATTTAGCCAACAACCTAGCTAAACCATGGCCTTTCACCAACTTAGTGGGATTCATTTCAAGGTCAAAATCTAGAATTTTGGCAATCCATTTGCTCCTCTTCCCATCTGTGTCAGGATGGATAAGTATTTCTTTCACAGAGGTTGATGGAACATAGGAAATAATCTTGTAATGCATAATGTATACTCTGAAATATTTGAGGGATTTAACCAAAGAATAAGCCTTCTTTTCCATAATATCATACCTCATCTTTGCATCCCTCAATGCCCTACTAAAAATGGAAATATGTTTCTCTAACCCCTCTGTATTTTTCTGAAGAAGGACAAAAACCAATGTGTCATATGAGGCAAAAGAGAATATCAGAAATTCCTTGGAATAATCAGGGCTGATGAGAACATGTTATTTAGTAAAGGATTGTTTTATTTGGTCAAAAGAATCCCAAGCTTCAACAGTCCATTTCACCTCATTTCCCTTCCTAAGCATATATGTGATATAGTTAACCAATTCAACAAAGTTAGAGATGAATATTCTCAGAAAATTGATTTTACCCAAGAAAGACTAAACTTCCTTCTTTGATCTAGGAAGAGATAGAGTCTGGATGGCCTCTACTCTACTTGGATCAATACTTACCCCTTCTGTTGATACAATGTGTCCCAATAATTTGCCTTTCTTCATAACAAACAAAGACTTCTTAGGATTTAGAGAGAGACCAAACTTTCTGCACTTCAGGAAGACCTTTTTCAAATTATGATAATGTTCCTTATCATATTTTGAGAACACTGTAATGTCATCCAAATATATGACCACAAATTTTTCCTTCTTCCCAAATAAAGGAAATATCCATTTCTCGTTGAAAGGTTTCTCCTGCATTCATTAGTCCAAAGGGAATTTTAGCATACATGAATGTGCCCCAAGGAGTAGTAAATGTTTTCTTCTCTCTATCTCCAGGTAGGACAAAGATCTGATTGTAGCCTTAGAATCCATCAATCATTCACATTCTTGATGAGCCAAGAACTCTCTACAAAATATGCTCCATCTTTGGCAAGGGGTAATTATCTTTCTTGGAACTTGTATTCAAATTTCTGAAATCAACACAAAGTTTGATTTCACCATTATTTTTCCTCACAGGGACCAAGTTAGCCACCCACTCAGAGTACCTTAAAGATATGATGATCTTGGCATCAAGCGACTTCTTAACTTATTTTTCCATAATAGGAAGCAACATGGGATTTATCAGTCTGCGTTTCTGCCTAAATGACTTGGTCTCCTCTTTCAAAGGGATCTTATGTTCAATGATGCTTGTGTCATATGTTTGTAGATATTCATATTTCCAAGAAAATACATCAGCAAAACCTTCAAAAGTTTAACATACTTAGCCCTTTGCTCCTTTGACAAACTGCTAGACAATTTCACATACTTTGGATTTTCCTATGTACCTAAATTGCATTCAGTCACATCAGCATTTTCAGTTGAGCCTTTAACCTTCACAACAACATAATTTCTGTCAAACAATATCTCCAAAGGAACTAGTCCTTTTGGAATATGGTTACTAGGAAATTGAACAATATGGTGGTCTGTAATTTTATTGAGGAAAATATCAGCATGAGGGATTTTGGTATCATCATGATCTTGATCAATATGAAGAGCATAAAACTCTTCCACAGTTTCCAAAAATATTTTGATCTCAAGATCATCCTCAAATACCTTCCAATGATTGACATTGTCAGGTAGAGAGGGTATAAACTTCACTTCCACATCATATTCGAGATTGGGGGACAAAGGAATTTTAAAATTACTTGCAGAAACAACCAAAGAATTTTCCATAGTATTTTCTTCTCTTGGAACAAAGGTGATCTGAAAATGGGTGAGTACTTACTCTACACAAGTTTTCAATCGAGAATCGTTTTTTGACGAAGTATTTGCATAAGGATTAAAGGGCCTATGAATGGATGATTAACCATGCTCTTAAACAAGAATACATAACATACATGAACTCAAATGGAACAAAGCACATGAAAAGATGAGAGAGAGACAACTAATGATGGTAACAGAGTTGACCCCTCCTGGGCCATGTCTCAAGATCCGCTTCAATTGGAATACGGATTTCTTTAATTCCTTCTTCAAAAGATGTTGGGACCTTCTCATAAGTGATTACATAAGAGATTCCTTCTCCTTCAATGAGGATTCAAGAAGACTACTCACACTCATACCTCTCCATACATCAAGAAGGATAATACCTTACATGAATAAGTCTCTCAATGCTTAGGAGTAGTATCACTATGGATTTCTAACTCCACTCATTAACTCTCCATTACTCTCCCCCATTTCAAAGGGCTCACATAAGGAATTATATAGTTTTTCCTCACTCCCTCTTAAGAAAGAGCATTAATTCCTAGATCCACAATAATAGGATCTAATTGCAAAAGAGGAAAAACAAGATCCATGAATGTAGGATCTCAAAATATATTCAAGTACATAATGGGAAAAGTCTCAAAACCACCTAAAGACTCCTCATCCATGTCCTTGATTCTCTCAATCTATAATTGAGAATAATGGAAAATTGGTGTGAGGTGGTTTCTCACATAAAAACCAATTTCCAAAATGATAATTTAATGATAAATACGCGAGTCTAATTTCCCTCACAAGTATTAATCATTTTACATCAAAAAGTGAATAATATATGAGTTTTCCAAAAGCTCATAAAGCATAATTAAATGCATGAGCATCTCATAAAAGCATAAGAATGCATGAGACCCTTTTCTCACAAAGCATTAATAAAATGCATGAGAAATATAAAACTCAAAAAATATAAGTTCACCACCTTCACCACTCTCCAAATCAACTTGGGGAACATAGTAAATTCCTTCCATGTGTGGAAATCCATCTGGATCACACCTCCCCACAAAGAAACGTTTGGTCTCCAAAAGTATCAACTTTATCTCTATGAAAATGCCCTCAAAAGGTGCATTATTTGAAGACTCCACACACTTCAGAATCAGAATGCAATTCCAACACTTGCAACCACTGCAAAGAAAATGTTTGGAAAGGAACATCCCTTGTCTCCTTCAGCTCTGTTCTTCGGAGCTGAAATGTTGAATCCCACCTGCATAATCTTACAACCTATAGTAGATGATACATGTACCACAATCTTTGGCGTACCTTACTTTCCAAGAGTTTATAACTACACTCTTTGGTAAAGTTTACAATGAATGCCAACATGGCTTAGGCAAATCGACTCAATAAACTATTTATATAATGATTACAAAATGAAGCCACTTAAGGCTTAAGGCACAAAATAACGCCTCTCACTCTCCTCACTCAAGAGTGGCTAAACACTCAATATCCACTACAAAAAGTGCAATTTATATCAAGAACATTCTTTCCATGAGTTTATAAAACACTCATAAGCAATTTTTACAACGACTTCCAAAATGGGCTTAAGCAAGGCAATGCCTCTTACAAAGAAGTGGCTACAAAGGCAATTACATTTTGGAAACATAAATAAATGCACTACTCGTAGGATCTATAGTCTCCAAATCCACTATAAAGAATGTGCATCTAATGACTTTCCAAAAATAGGGAACAAACCCACCAAAAGTACTAGAGGATGTCCTCCAAAACAACATTATGAGCCTCATTACCAAAGTTACCCTTCCTTGCCATATTTCCACATGGTAAATATTACAAAAGAAGTTTTAAATAGTTCACATAGAAGAAATATAATAGAAATACCTATTTTGAAAAAAAAAGGTGCGCTTGGAATTTGGTCTTCGGCTTATGGTTCCATTGATGGTATCTCGGAAATAGATACCTTTGACTCCATGCTAATGTTCATGGTGCTATGGCATGTCTTTGGATCTCGGTCTTATGATCGCCCCTTGCACAAAGGTTTGTAGAACCTGTAATTAAAACCAAGCTTCGCCCATCATACCACCTCCGATCTATGGCTCTAGGTTGTTTCGACAAGAAGAACCGATACGAAGGTTGACTATGTTAAGATTGAGGTTTTATCTCTCCAACACTATGGATGCAACTAGCACTACAATGGAGGATTTGACTATGTCCCTGGTGATAAATTGTGGAGCAAAGAGAAATGCAGAGAGAAGAGAATAGAACAGTATATTGAAATGTATGAAGAAGTACAGAAAGTACAGAACGTAGAGAACCCAATTACAATGCACGATGGTTGAGCTATATATGCTCAAGCAAGATGAAAATAGAAAGTACAACTGTCCAATACAACTGGCAGTGTACAGTCAGACTGTTGAGGGTACAATATATTTAACACTCCCTCTTAGACTCAACAGTTACAATCATCATCACTGACTATGCCTAAGTGCTATCTCTGAAAATCAAAAACTGACTTTCCTAGTGGCTTGGTGAAGATATCAGCAAGCTGGTCTCTAGATCCACAAAATTGGAGTGCAATATCCCCATTATTGACTAACTCGCGTATGAAATGAAAACGAGTGTCAATGTGTTTACTTTTCTTGTGAAACACATGGTTCTTGGATAATGCAATTGCTGATGTGTTGTCACAGAAGATAGGAGTTGGATCCTTCTCTGTTTGTGACATGTCTTTCAATAATCTTCTGAGCCATACAACTTGACAAGAAGCTGAGGTAGCTGCAACATACTCTGCCTCTGCAGAAGATATGGATACAATTGGCTGCTTCTTTGATGCCCATGAAATCAGGTTCGTGCCCAGTTGAAAAACATATCCTGATGTGCTTTTCCTGTCATCCAGGCTGCCTGCAAAGTCACTATCTGTGTAACCAGAGAGTTGATTACTATCAGATTTAGTGTACCATAAACCAAAATGTAGTGTTCCTGCTACATATCTTAAAATTCATTTTGCCATTTTCCAGTGTGAATCCTTGGGTGATTCCATGAATCTGGAAACAAGGCTAGCTGCATACATGATGTCAGGCCTAGTTGCTGTAAGATACAACAAACTGCCAACTAAACTTTTGTATAAAGTAGAATCCACTGTGGGACCTTCATCTTTCTTGCTTAATTGTGTGCCTAATGGTATGGGGGTTTCCGCTGGATTGCATCCTTCCATGCGAAACCTTTTGAGAATGTCTACTGCATACTTTTGCTGACAGACAAAAATACCTTTGGCTGATTGATGAACCTCAATGCCTAAAAAATATTTCATGTTGCCAAGATCTGTCATCTCAAATTCAGATTGCATGGCATGCTTGAAATCTGTTAGCTCTAGATTTCCTGTGTAAATCATGTCATCAACATATAAACATACAATTAGTATTTTACCGTGCTGATCTGTTTTGGTATAAAGTGTT
>ML781752.1:480027-514429 GCA_009831015.1 Picea engelmannii | reverse complement strand
GTTGATGACATGATCTATACAGGAAATCTTGAGTTAACAGATTTTAAACATGCCATGCAATCTGAGTTTGAGATGACAGATCTTGGCATAATGAAATATTTTTTAGGGATTGAGGTTAATCAATCAACCAAAGACATTTTTGTCTGTCAGCAAAAGTATGCCACAGACATCATCAAAAGATTTCGCATGGAAGGATGCAATCCAGCAGAAACCCCCATACCACTAGGCACAAAATTGAGCAAGAGTGATGAAGGTCCTACAGTGGACTCTACCCTGTACAAAAGTTTAGTAGGTAGTTTGTTGTATCTTACAACAATTAGGCCTGACATTATGTATGTAGCCAGCCTTATTTCCCGATTCATGGAATCCCCCAAAGATTCTCATTGGAAAATGGTGAAACGAATTCTGAGATATGTTGCAGGAACTCTCAATTTTGGCTTATGGTACACTAAATATGATAGTAATCAACTTTTTGGTTACACAGACAGTGATTTTGCAGGCAGCCTAGATGACAGGAAAAACACATCTGGACATGTTTTTCAACTGGGCACAAACCTAATCTCATGGGCATCAAAGAAGCAACCAATTGTTTCAATATCTTCTGCAGAGGCAGAGTATGTCGCTACTACCTCAGCTTCCTATCAAGCTGTGTGGCTGAGAAGAATATTGAAAGATATGTCACATACAGAAAATGATCCAACTCCTATATTCTGTGATAATACTTCAGCAATTGCTTTATCCAAAAATCATGTGTTTCATAAGAAAAGAAAACACATTGACACTCGTTTTCATTTCATACACAAGCTAGTCAATAATGGTGATATTGCACTACAATTATGTGGTTCTCGAGATCAGCTTGCTGATATCTTTACAAAGCCACTAAGAAAGTCATTTTTTGATTTTCAGAGACAACACTTAGGCATAATCAGTGCTGATGATTGTAACTGTTGAGTTTAAGAGGGAGTGTTAAATATAATGTAACCTCAACAGTCTGACTGTACACTGCCAGCTGTCCTGGCCAGCTGCACTTTCTATTCTTGATTTGCTTGAGCCTATTTAGCTCAACTATTTCCCATTGCATTGTAATCTCTTCAGTTCTTCATACATTTCTAATATACTGTTTTCTGTTCTATTCTTTCTCTCTGCATTTCTTGCTTCACAATTTATCAGGCCGTTGGATTCACACCCAATGTTGACTACTGGAGGCTGCTGTGGAAAATTTCTTATGCTCATCTATTTTCCCCACGCAGAAACGTTGCCCATGAAGCTGGCCTCCAAGTCGACATTGCCCGAATTCTTTGTTTATTCCAATAAACGAAAAAAATAAAATTCGCAAGATCAATAGACTGCAAGTCGTGCACCATAATTGCCTATAGTGTTTTGAAGGCAATAAATTTGGGCCAGTCGACGACTCAAACACTGATTTTGGTGCTCTTGTTTGGTGATCCGTAACTCCAAAAAAATTGTTTGGATCACAATGTGACATGTTGGAAATCAGTTGATCATGAGGGTATTCCAATGAAATGATTTTAAGGATGGAAATTTATCTTAAAATGTAGAAAATTTGGCAAATCTTACTAATCCTTCATATGCCAACTATAAATGATTAACTATATTTTTGTAAAAATATTCAAATTTCTAAGAATTTTATATAGTTTTTATCGAATCTCGTTTTTGAAAAAACCATAAAAAATTAACCCATGAAAGAAATTTAACCCCTAAAATCATCCCTGTGTAACTCCATCAAATGGCGGTCAAGGATCATTGGCGCCGTCTCCATTGCACATGCATGGCCTATCACCCGATCTTCTCAATCTTCTTGTAGAGACTCGTCCTCGAAATTGAGGGAACAACTGAGTGGATCATTCTGAAATCGCGTCGATTTCTCCTGCATGAGAGCGCCCAATTCTATGTACTATCATCTAGCAAGAAGTTCAAAAAGATCAGAATCTATTCATTGTAACAAGAATAGAATCTAGATCAAATTTGCAAATATTTTTTCTACGAGTAACTAGCAACCGTCTTTCATGCCACGCCATTGAGTGGGAGGAAGTCGGACGGCTTCATCAGTTTAACAAATCCCGTATCTTCTCCCAAATCACCGAATAAGTGGATGCAACAAAAAATCATCATGATATTCTTACCTCTTTCGAGAACCGCTTGGCAAACGATCTGCACAGTTTGATTTTCTCAGTTGAGAAATTTTCATATCTAAGTGTCGGGTGCCTACAAAAAGCCGTGGATGTAATGTGTTTCCCCTACATATTCTCGATCCTTTCGATGAGGGAATCGATGATTAAGTGGATGACGGAATTGAAAAATCCATCGATCAATTAGAGATCGCTTGACTCGGCTTTTGCTATCGTTCGACATCATTGTGAAGGGAATCGTGGAGAAGGTTTCTTGTCAGCAACAACAATACTACAATGAATCCTTTTGTTGAACCCTTCACTAGTCGAATTCACCACCAATTTTCCATGAACTGAACATGAAATCTACTTAGAATCTCCATCGTTGTCGTTTTCACCGCCAAGTTCTCGGTCCAACGTTGAAGCGGACATTCATATTCTATGATCTCTTATTTCAATATGCAGAAGAGTTCACAGGACTGAATGAAAGCATGGAGAAGGACGATGAGATATACGGTGGACGCCTAAGGGTCTCTCCACAATGACATAGGAGGGTGTTTTGTTTGTCCATGGGCCGCGCAATGTCAAATGGAGTCCTGAAACTGATGTCCAGAAAGAAACACTTGGTTTCAATTTCGATCGCTCGGAAACCACATCGATGAACTCGTCATTGCCTGCAGGTTTTCCAATCGGGTGTTCCCACTACAACTTGCATGAACCATTTTATCATAAAAATCAGAGACTGTTCGTTACAATTTGGAGAAAATGAAACTCCCAGTGGAGTAGATACGCAGAGGAAAAATATGAATATTGCCAAGAACAACAAGCCTGGCACCAAATCTAGTAGCTTCCATTGCATTGGAGTGAGCTCCATATATTGATGAGAAACGTAACCCACTCCTTTTTTATTTCCCCATGATTTCAACCAACCTAGAATCGTATCCTCCTTCAAATATGGGAAAGGTACTGATAATGACCGAATTCTTCTCAATGAGACATTTTCTAGACGCAATTGAAGGACTACAAGAAGCTGCGTCGGCATTAATAGCTCTTCCTCTCGAATGATAGATTTGATTCTTTGATACAGCCGAGGAGACCAGTCCTGAAAAATTACATCTCCATAGTTATGAAGTAGTTCACGAGCCCAAGAAATATGACCGGATTCCAAGTCAGAACGTCTAACTACATATGGAATACCCGTGTTTCCTTTCTATTGTGCAAAGCTTTCTTCTAAAGTTTGAATGAATATTATAATGAACATCTTCTCCCCAGGTACAAGAAGGAAATTCCATGTCAATTCGCTGTGTCCCGCCATTTACACTGCGCTAAATAATCAACAAGAGGGATATACATAGGCTCTTCTTCACATATTTGTTTATCGCAGAACTGAATGCGAGGGTCTAAGAGACCCCCCCAAAAAACACGGAGATTTAAAATCTGGTGCAACAATATATAAAATTGTTGATTTCCATGCATAGAGACTGATTGAGAAGAGCCACGGCAGCATCCGAGTTGCAGCTGCGTTTTCTCTACTGCAAAATATGTTAAATAACAAAATATTTCAATTTTGCAGAAATAATAACCACTTCTTATTAATCCATTCAAATAGATGCTCCTTGAATAGTTGATCTTTTTGAAAAAATTCTAGACTAACTCCTTCATCTGCTTTCTCCTTATTTGCAGGAGCTTGTACGACTCTCTTGCCATGTTTTGGAAGAAGACGATGATGAATTTTCCAGCATTTCCCGATCCAATGGCCACTAATCTAGAAATGAGTGCAACATTTACAGCCTGCTCACATATATGTGAGCAGGCTCACATATATGCAACATTTACTTTGCTTCTCCTTTAACAAAATATCCTTGTCACTAGGACGTGAAAGGGGTTCTTTTAGTCTTCTGTCACTCTTTCTGTCTTCTGTCACTTTCGGTTAGAAGACCTATGACCATAATCATTTTTCTTGTCTTTTCTACCCAAAATTTATTCTTGTGATGCTGGGCTACATCATGGTTATAATACCCAAAATTTCTTCTTGTGATGCTGGGCTACATCATGGTTATAATACCTATGACCATAATGGTTATATGTAAGAAAATAATTTAAATAATTTAAGTGTCCTTTATACTTTTTGAGTGGTTCTTGTTCTAATTAGGACAAGATGGATTGATTCTTTTCTTCGAATCTGATGAGATGGTTTTTTCTTCAACAACCTTCGATCAATCTCCATTTTCTTCTTTGCCATAATCGAAACCTGCAAATTGTGGTATTTGTACCATCTCTAATGGTTGAGTGATTACTTGGCCATGAATGCCAAGACCACCTCTTTTGTATCCCATCTTCGTGAGGAGCTTCATGCCCACGTTAGTTTCATACTGAGAAAACATTGAACATGACGAAACATCATATACCTCGGTTTGAGTTTGTGCATCCACGATAGAAGGCTCTTTTTCCTCCATTTGTTCACCATGCTGCAACTTAGCCAAGAGATCATCCTTGGTTTTCAATTCGAGTTGCAATTCTTCAATAATTTCATTGAGGACTTCTCCATGAAGCTGAGACCTCTCTTGAAGCTCTTGCCTCTCTACTTATGCAACCTGCAAAAGCCTCCTCAACTCTGCATTTTCATCTTGAATGATGTGATTTATCTCCTCTAATTCTTGAAGTCTTTCTGCTTTCTTCGCTCCTTTTCCCATCCTGCAAAGGAATCATGCTAGCTCTGATACCACATGATATGAAAATGGGCAAGTACTTACTCTACACAAGTTTTCAATCGAGAATCATTTTCTGACGAAATATTTGTATAAGGATTAAAGGGCCTATGAATGGATGATTAACTATGCTCTTAAAAAAGAATATATAACATACATGAACTCAAATGGAACAAAGCACATGAAAAGATGAGAGAGAGACAACTAATGTTGGTAACAGAGTTCACCCCTCATGGGCTACGTCTCCAGACCCGCTTCAATTGGAATACAGATCGCTTTCATTCCTTCTTCAAAAGATGTTGGGACCTTCTCATAAGTGATTTCATAAGAGATTCATTCTCCTTCAATGAGGATTCAAGAATACTGCTCACACTCATACCTCTCCATACATCAAGAAGGATAATACCTTACATGAATAAGTCTCTCAATGCTTAGGAGTAGTAACACTATGGCTTTCTAACTCCACTCATTAACTCTCCATTACTCTCCCCCACTTCAAAGGGATCACATAAGGCATTATATAGTTTTTCCTCACTCCCTCTTAATAAAGAGAATTAATTCCTAGATCCACAATAATAGGATCTAATTACAAAAGAGGAAAACCAAGATCCATGAATGTAGGATCTCAAACTATCTTCAAGTGCATAATGAGAAAAGTCTCAAAACCACCCAAAGACTCATCATCCATGTTCTTGATTCTCTCAATCTATAATTGAGAATAATGGAAAATTGGTGTGAGGTGGTTTCTCACATAAAAACCAATTTCCAAAATGATAATTTAATGATAAATACATGAGTCTAATTTCCCTCACAAGTATTGATCATTTTACATCAAAAAGTGAATAATATATGAGTTTTCCAAAATCTCATAAAGCATAATTAAATGCATGAGCATCTCATAAAAGCATAATAATGCATGAGACCCTTTTCTCACAAAGCATTAATAAAATGCATGAGAAATATAAAACTCAAAACATAGAAGTTCACCACCTTCAACACTTTGCAAATCAACTTGGGGAACATAGTAAAGTATTTCCATGTGTGGAAATCCGTCTGGATCAAAAGGAGATATTAAAAGCAAAGAAGAAATTATCAACAAGATCCCAACCTTCATTTTTTTAAGTCCTTAACCTGGGGTGTTTAGCTTGATACATATTTTAAACTTGATGTACAATTAATTCAGCATCTCTAAACACTACTAACTCTTCAATCTTCATGTCTTTAGCAGCCCTCAAACCCAAAACAAGAGCCTCATACTCTGCTACATTGTTTGTAGTTTCAAATTCTAGTTTATAAGACAAATATATGATCTCTTGGGTTGGGGAAATAAATACCACTCCAACACCAACACCTTCTTTGGAAGAGGCTCCATAAAAAAACATCTTCCAAACAAGGATGTTTTGAGGAGGAACCTCACAAATTTCAATAGGATGTTTTATGATTTCAATAGGTGATTTAGGAGAATCAGTGAGTTGTAAAATACTCGATCCTAAATCAGTATCAACTACAAAAATAGGGTGGTTGGTAGGATTAGCTTCATCATTGATGATGTAAGATAGTTGTGCTCCCCTATAGAGCCTTCTATGCTCTCCCCCTAATACATGAATTGTGGCATATGAAAGGTCCATCTGCAAAGTTCCCCCTATTATTTTGATCCAAGATCTTAACAAGAGCATCCCAAACTTAGGGGCGACATCAACCACCACAAAATCCATGACCACACTCTTCATGGGAAATGTGAATAAGGTAACAACCAGGTCTTTGATTAACCCAAGGCACTTCACTTTTCTAGAATCAAATAAGTATAGGTCATGATAAGTTTTTTTAATTTCCATACCAAGCTCATCCATGACAGTTTTAGGCATGAGGTTATGAGATGCACCTGAGTCCATCAATCATTTGTGAAAAACATTATCATGAATATTTAATAATGTGTAGAAAGGAGGAGAAAAGTCATCCCTATCCTCTACCAAAGGTCCCAATATGACTGTTTTTTTTCATCTTGAAGATTCACTGAGTCTGTGGAATTGGAGGAAGATTCAAGCTGCAGCATATTGAAAAGATATTTTTTAAAATCCTCATTTTTAATGAGCTCTAAAAAGGGTACTGGGATTTTTATCTTTTGAATCTCATTCTCAAATCTAAAGGAAGAGGGAGATTTTAGAATCTGAATTTCTGGGATAGGGATCTTAACCACTGCTTGAGGGTTTTGTGCCTCTTTTTGTTTGCTGCTAGATTCCACAACCATAGCAGAATCAGATGTGTGAGGATTCCCATCCTTCTTTTTTTACCTTAGGTTGTATTTATTTGAAGTTTCATTGAATTTTTCCCCTTTACTCAGTTAATTCAATTGGTTTTCCATGAGAGAATCTTCATATGCAAATTGAGTTAAATGAGGGGATGGAGAGGTGTCACCAAGACAATAGACTTATGAATCAGTTTCTTCATCCTCTCCTACTTCATCAACAACAAGGTTATTTTAGAGAGGGGATTGGACTTTTTGATCATCCATATCCCTCTTTCTTTGATCTCTTTGAAGGACCTAAGGGGCATTGTTTGGTCTTCTGAAATTTCCTCTGTTATCAACATTCTGTGTGTTTCTATAATTCTGTTTTCCTTCAAGTTTCAACTTTTCCATTTCAGTAAAAAGTAATTTTACCAATTTTGTTAGTTCATCAACTTGATTATGGACATCCGAGGCATCGAAGGTTGAAGCTTCAGCCCTACTTTTTCTTCTGTCTCTATCATATTTTCCCCTAAGTTTGTTAGGTTCCAATATGTTATATTCTACCTCCAAGGCTGCATCTTGCATATGAGCTAGAGAGGTAGATCTTCTTTCTCTTAGAAGGAGGAAAAATCAAGGTCAAAAGCACTGGCATAGGTGATTTTTTCAAAAGTTTCTATAGGATTAATTTCAATGGGGATTTTGTTGTACATTTTATTAAATATTTTTGAGAAGTCTGAAACAGATTCCCCTTCTTTCCTCTTGAGTGACCCAAACTCTGTAATGTAATATACAAAATATTTTTTATCCCCCCAATGCCTCAGAAAGGCATCATCCAAATATCCAATTCCAACAATAGATCCAGGAGTTAAACCCCTAAACCATTTCCTATCCTCACCATCAAGGCTCTGTACAAAAACCCTCACCCATACATCTTCATTCTCAATATTAAGATTTTCTGCATAACTATAAAAGGTTGCAAGGTGTTCTTCTACAGTTATTTCCTCCTCCCCTGTAAATTTGGGCATGTACTTAAGGTAGTCTCCAACTGGGAGAAAATTCATAGGATGAGGTAACACAAGAGGGGCATACCTAGCAACCACTATGGAATCCATCCTATTTCTAGGAATGTTAGCACCTGCCATTGGATTATAAACTCTAGGATAAAAAGGAGGAGATGGAGTCTTTAATGGTACAACTGTAGCTTTGATTATATGTAGCTTGGGAGAAGGAGGAAGGTTGGATGGAGAGATTTCAGTTTTCACAGAGAGAGGTCGAGTCTTAGAAGAATATGGTATAGGTTCCAAGGGAATTGAGGTTTCCTCCTCTTTAGTCACACCAATTTTAATAGAAGGAGGAGCAGGAGAACCCAAGGTAGGAAAATGTTATAAGATCTCAAGTCTAAACCATCTTACAACATCAGGAGAGGCAAGGACTTCAAAACTTTATTCTTTCAAATTGGGACTAAAAGAAGAGTATTCAACAGGGAAATTTTCAAAATCCAAATTTCTAGAAATTTCAATAAAGGGTAAGAGAGGAGAACTAGATACAACTACTGGTGTATTAAAGGTGGAATCAAGAAAATGACTAGAATTTCCTGGTACAACAATTGAAAATCCTTCTTGAGAAGATTTTCCCTTCTTTATAATATTATCTGGGTTAGCTTCAGGTGTTTCCATAGGTAGATGTAGAGTAGAACTCATGTGTCTTCCTTTGGGAGCCACAACCGAAATAGTGGAGTCACCAGGTGAAAGATGCAATCTTCATTGTACTGATTTCTAATGCACCTTCAGAACCAATAATTCTTTGTCACTCAATCCCAGGGAAATGTTTTCAATTCGTTCCCTGAAAATGATGCCAAGAATGTTAGCACTAAGAGTCAACCTCAGATTGCTAGAGGACAAGCCCAGTACCTATGAAATATGTTTGTAAGGGTATATTTATGATAGAATGCAAATGGACAAAACTCAACATAACAATGTTCCAAAACATAAATTATAGGCCAGAATGCATAAACAAATGAGGATTTGGCTAACTTCAGTCAATGATTTAAAGATAAGTGTGGGTAGATGGAATAATTAATTAGGAGGTTGAATAAGTATTCTATAAGCATCATGAATTACTAGCAGATAGGTGAAGAAAAAGCTCAGACACAAGAACTTCTTGATCTAAACCTTAAAACACTGATAAAAATTACAGCAACATCATAATCAAACATACATTACAAAACAACTGTAACATCTCAATTGAATCATTCAATAATGAGAAATCAGAGTAAGAAATAATTAAGATAATGAAAGGAAACTGAATTCTAATAATCAAAATGTCTCAGATCTCATACATAAAACAAAGAGTATGGCTCTGTCTTATCAAAAAATTACAACATGGAGTCTATGCTCAACCATTCGAACCACAAAATATCATTCTGATGTTGTGTATATAGTCTAAACAATAAGTAACATCATGAAGTGTGAGATGGATCCTCTAACATAGGATTCTCCCACTAAAAACTGAAAATTTTACATTTGTACAAGTGGAGACAACAAACTGCTAGAAACATAGAAAATGTTGGAAACAACTATAACACTGTAATATTTTCATAATCAACTGTTCCTTAGGGACATCTCCATCAATTCCATGTGTCCACCAGCTCCAACTGATCTCCAAGAATTTATTCTAAGCTCCATCTGCCACTTGGTGACTGTTGATTCCCTCAAAATCCATCAAAACTGGAATGGGTAGGGAATCCAGAAATGTTGACTGTATCAATTAGTTCATAGCAGATTTCGTAGCAAATTCTGTAGAATATTTAGTAGCTCCCCCATGTGTAAGCCGTTCTATAGTAGATTCTGTAGAGAACTACAATTTTTTATTTGATTAGGTGATTTCATAGTGGATTTCACAGAAATTGTGCAACTTCTGCATGTGTAAATGATTTTGCAGCACTTTCCATAGCGAACCTACAACTATGTCTGTGTATATCATTTCGTAGTGCCATGCAATACATAATGTCTTGTAGTTTTCTGTGTAATGCAGTTTGAACCAAAATTCTTCAAAAACTTTAGCCAAAGCTGTATAAGCCTGTAGATTCCTCCAGATAGGGTGTAATCTTGACAATTTCCACAAAACTTCAAAAATGCATGGATGGCCATTCTTCAAAATTGAGAGCCTTTCAACCACTCCATATCATATTCTAAGTCTAACACTTCTCCTTGTTGTCGCTTGAGATATCACACTAATATTTCTTTAAGCTAAATCATATTTGAAGGACTATAAATCCTCCTTGAGCTTTCTGTTCTGGGACTGCAAGTCTCTGTTCTTCCTGTAAAAATTTCTAAGCTGCCTATGAAGGGGCATAAATCTCCTTGCCATGAAATTAGCTAGCTAAATAGTTTCCTTATATATATCCATGAGCTCCTTTATCTTTTTCCTCTCAGCCAATACTTCTCCCTTCAAGTGGACAATTTCCTTTCTGGCATCTCTGAGTTGTTTGATCAGCCTCTTGAAGGTGGGGTTATCAGGGGGAGTGGTGATGTCTATGATTTCAATAGGCTTCTCAACATTCTCACCTTTACCCTTATCTTTCTTTTTGACAAGAGATTTTGTTATGGCTTCTTGTTCAACAATTTCCTTTTGGGATGATGACTTGGTGAAGGGCCTCCTAGCTCTAGTCTTAATTGTTGCAGTAGGTGAGGGAAATGTAACTTTCTCCCTTTTTTTATTGTGGTTTAGTTGAGGGAACTTCTTCTAGTTCTAGAGTTGGCTAGGGTGAAAGTTCCCTTTGTGGGGAGTGATGAGCTCCCCCTTCTTCTTCTTCAACTTCCTTAGGAGCCTCCTTATCTTTGGAAATGTTTTTTTCCTCTCTCTTTTTGCTTGTTTCTTTGTGGGAAGCACTATCAGTTGGAAAAGGGCTCTGCACCTTGGATTGAGGAGTACAGGCTACATTTAGTTGTATATTTGTAGAGGAAATGAATTTCTCCCAAGCTATGTTTCTTTTCTTCAATTCCTCCATCACCAACATCCTAATCAGCCCTAAGTGGAAAACACTTGTGTCCACAACCTTGGACTTGGCTTGGACCCTATCAACCATTTTCCCCATACTCCTAAACAAATAGAAAGGGGTGTTCATTAAGTATTTACCTGTGAAGTGAAACAAAATTCTGATGTGATATTGGTAGATCATATTGAATCTTCCCTCACAAGTAAAATATCTCTGGATGAATTTCAACATCTTGTCAAATCCATTAGATATGTTATGTCCTTGATTTTTTGGTTTGAGAAACTCTTTAGAAAAAGTTGCATTAAGAGTCATAGATTTAAACCACCTTTATCTCAATGGTTGCTGCAATGGTGGCCTCAAATACTTCCAGTTCAAAGGTTCCCACCTTTGTTTTAGTGTCATCAAAGTTTAAGTAAAACTCCCTGGCTACCTCAGGGTGTCCCCTCTACATATTCTGACAGAAATTTAGACAACCAACCCTCTGGAAGACCTCTCTTATCAGAGGTTCAACATCAAACAAGTGTATATCAGAAGGCTCAGTTCTGACTACACTCCCACCCTTGTGAGACTTCTTCTGTTGAGGTGTATCCATTTTCTATAAATAAGAGAAAATACACTACACTGATCTGAGAGGTATGATAGGCCAAACAAGGACAAAGGTCTTTAGGGTTTGAGTGATGGTCTTTTAAAACATGGGTTCTTTAAGGATTCAAGGTTTTCCATCCATTTAAATTCTGAGCTAATGAAAGAGAAATATGATGGATTAAGGAAAGGAAGAAAACCCTTCTAGGAAAATGAAATGAAAGGAGGCCAGACTGTCAAGGTTTTTAAGCTAACATTTAACCACCATGTAGGGTCATCATCATTTAAATTAGCAAGGCTCTTAAAATTTTCAATGTAAACAGAATTTAAATGAGAAATATCAAATTAAACTATAAAGGAAAATAGATGATGCAGGTTATATGGGTAGAGAATAATGATATTGAGTTTGATGCATAGTTCACAGCGCTGGAACATGGGATCCGTAGCACAATTCATAGTGAATTTCATAGTATAACAACGAGGGCCAAGAGGAATATAAGTACAATGGATATGTCAACAATATTTGTCTCAATTGTAGTAGGAGAGGCTGAGAGTAACACAGATAGGATGAGAATTTAATGATAGAAAAGGCAAAGGGGCCGGTTGGTAAAGGAATCCACAATTGGCAGCACCAAGTGCTATGAAAATTTAGCATAGCCTTAAATTGATCTTCAATAGATCTTAGACAAATCAAGGAGTACCTGGACACCATGGTTTGACTATAGATGAGCTTTAGAAAGCATGAAACCTCATGAAACCATCCTAACCTTCAATTCCCCTCTTTCAACCAGTCTGTAGCATAATCCACAATGCCTGTCTGGACTAGGATTTTCTGCAGTGTCGAACTAGGAGCATAATTCAAATCTTGATAAAACAATTAGACAACTTTAATGACCAAATCTCAATTATTTCCTTTTAAAACATGGATGATGAAAACAATGAGATCGAATGACACCATATTCATAAATGTAATAATGATAAAAGAGGAAAGTTGTACTCAAGATGCGCTACAAAAAATCCTGATGAGTTGGCAGTGTACTAGAAGGAATTTGATTTGACCTTCTAACGGGTAGAGGGACAAAGTGGAGGGGTTGAAGCGCATAGTGGAGGTAGTGACATGTCAGTCTAGTGGTGGCATGGGGATGCTAGTGATGGTTGTCTAATCATGTGATGAGATGAAGGTATAAACCAAAGAAAATGAACCAAGGGTATAACAATAGGTATGAGTCAAATGTGTGGGCCAACCTCCAACCTTTCATTTATTTTGAACTAATACCTATGAAAACCATAAGGAGAAAATCAAAAGAAAAATTAAAAAGACTAATGGATAAAAAATAAAAAACCTAAGGATGAATTTGACCCATGACAACTTCATGTGATAACAAATTACACTTTTGGTCCAACTCTGATAGGGTAGTAGTCGTGGCTAAATTCAACCAAGGAAGAAGCATGAATGACCGAATGTACTAATTAAATAAGATAGAAGAAGTAATATTAATTTCAATGCACCATCAATAAGTAAAAAAACAACAATAGAAAGCATGGCATGACTGTCATTTAAAGAAAAAGGACATAAAAAATGGAGAACCGGTTTTGTTATCTGACAGTCGAATAAAAGGAAAACCAATAAATCTAGAGACAACATGGCTTAGGCCTTATGATGTCTATGACATTCGACCAAACAAAGTAGTTCAACTTCGAAGCCTATTAGGGAATCCATTCAAGAAAGTAATTAATGGAGCCTATTTTAAAAAGTATTATACATAGAAGATGAGAAACCCTGGTGGAAAAATTAGTCGGAAAAATGTCAATAGGGATCGACTAGAGCTGGAAAGGAAAATATAACATTCTAGTTGAAGTCGGAGAAATATATACTAATCAAATCATTAAGGAAATAAATATTTCTTTTACTAATAAACCAAAGTTAGTTATAAAAATCAGGTATAAAAATACATGTATAAGAAACTGCTAGAAGATAAAGATAAGTATTAAGGAACTTTCAAAGCCTCAAAGAAAAGAAATGAAAAGAAGAATGGAGAGAGAAAGAAGCCTCGGGTCGAGACATGGACTAAGAAAAATAATACATGATCGACACACCACTCTATATACAAACTTAATATAAATCCTCATGAAAATACAGTCAAGTGATCGAGACAGATCCCAATCAAGAAAGACAGATTCAATCAAGCGTGGTTCAAGTGAGTATGGGTATCATACAAACACGGGGTAGTACAAAAAAATGGAGGAGCAGAATAAATATCAAGAACATCAACTAAGTACATCTGAAAATAACAAACTTGATGACTCAAGAGAAATATTCGGTCAATCCATATACCAACCTTGGATCAATAAAGGAGATATAGTTTTCCAAACACAAGAAAACACTGACCATGAAAAAATTGACTCCAAAAAAGACGGTGAATTTAAGTTGCAGCAGGAAAGGAATGATAAAAATGACAAAAACATTAATTACTGACATGAAGGAGAAGAAAGTTGTGTAACCATTAACATCATCTTGGCTCAACTCAATATGAACAACAATCAATTGGAAACCAACACTTTGTATGCCTAATGCACCTCACACAAATGCCAATTCAACATTAACATGGAAAACTCCTTGCACAATCCCGCCAACACTTTAACAGTGATGGTTAAGACCCATACTTCAATGGATCACCAAGTGAGGACAAAAATGATCTCTCTTTGAGATCATAAAGATTTTATTAGTATATAACAACACAGTAAATGTCATATCAACAAGAGTTGACTCAGTAGCACATGAAAACATTCATCATTAAGCACACAATTCTATGAAAATATGTGATCCATTAAGATTCAACCATGAGAGAGGAATTATGATACCCTATCAGTTACTTTCAAGATCACGAAACCAAAATCTATATATGAGAGCTAGAGGTAAGCGGAAAAACCATTCTGCACATAGTTATGTTTGTAAACATCGACCATGGGACCAATAAGCATAGAAGATGATGAACCTCTTGAACTAGACCTTCAGAATGCAGAAGGTACTCATCCATCGAGGTTACAGACGTTAGAAGAAGAGATTCACTCCTATGTGAAGGAAGGGGTAGCCCCCCTGCGATTTCATCCACCTAATTATCAACATAAGAGAAGCACTCATGGACAATCTCTAAGATTCGAAGTCACAGTCCAGTTCAAGTTACTTGGACAACGTGTGGAAATAAAATGTCAAAAGATCGTTTCAAGTAGCATATTTATGTGGGAAGAAAAGATAATTGTGGAATCAAAATCAAGGATGATGTCAAATCTGGGAATTCAAGGGAGTGAAAAGAGATACTAAAAAATGATCTGCAAGGTTACATAACTTCTTCAAGCATCAAAATATTTTGGCTAAATTTATTCTTCCTATCATTTTTATTTCTAAATAGTCAATGTACAATAAAACTTTGTAATACTCGCCTCTTTCTTGGGAAAAGCAAGGAATTGAGGTAGGGGGAAATGTTCTAAGGGATAGTCAACTAGAACCCACAATCAACTAAGAGATAGTCAGTCGACTATCAAAGTCAGAAGTTTAGGTTAGTCAAATTCTCTGTTAACCGATCGATCTAGGAAGTTAAGTAGTTACAATTGTCCAGTAAATAAACATATAGGTACACATAGACAAGATCTATGAGGAAGATTGTATCTATTATGTTGTATTGACATATCATATAATAAAGTGTTTTTCTCTAGGATTCCACTACTTTGTGTATGTTTGTGTTGTTATCCCCATTTTTTGGGATAACTAAGGAGATTATGTCTCAAGGCCTTCAAGTTGCAGATATGGAGTGCTGAGAGACTACATGACCAACAATATCCATTTGCATAAATGGAGACCCTTCTCACCACCACAGAGGTTATATATTTTCAGATGGCATCCACTAAACCAACTAGATTATGAGAGGCAATGGTCATTTCTCCATGAGGTGCAAGTCAAGTATCATGGTGAGTGTCATTTCAATATTTGAGGCATTTGAGTATGTTGTATCTTAGACTGCTTTAAATTTCATGATATATGCTTGGACATTATTCCTTTTTCCCTATTTCATGTTTGTGGTCGACATTGTTCCCTAGTAAGTGGTATTCCTTGGGGATGGGTTTTCTACTAGGAACTCCCTTGAAGAGCCATCATACTGTTTCCAACCATACTTACCCCTTTCCATCAATATTTCCCCCCATTTCCTTATCTCTAGGGATTATTAGGGTATATTTACCCAAGAAGGGGTCATCACTCATTCTATGGGAAGAAGGGGATGAAGGCCTAGAGGGATTGATGTTGGGTAAAAGTTAAAATCCTATATATAAACCTTCCATATGTTTAACCCACAAATACCCCCTAGAAAACAATGAAATGCTTATTTGTAAGAAAACAAGGACCCACGAGAATAATGATTAAGGATGCTTAAAAGGTTAGTTGGAGGATACAAGGTCTCATCACGATCTGGCCTATCATGTTCATATATATCTACTAGTATGACATTACCATCATCTGGCCACCAAGCCAGGGTAATGACTCTCAATTGCATGGATGAGAGAAAGAGGGTCTCATCATGGACCAACTTTCTCGTTTCCACTAGGTGTTTGTGAGTGACACTGTCATTATATGGACACCACGCCAGGACCATGACCTTCAACTTGTCCTTAAAATATGAAAGAAACAAAGAATGGAAAAACGATGGACTTGGAAAAATTTCATTACAAACTAAGGTGTCGCACACCCTCTACAAAGGAACCCATGATTGAGACACTACAACCCCTTGTATGTCATGAACCCCATGCCCATTGAGTCTTAACCCTTAACCACTTCATCCACTTTACATGGATTAGAGAGGGATCTCTTGGAAAAACTCATTGACCTAGGTAAATATCTACCCAATAGGACATCTCGTCAACCCTCCCATATCCAAGATTGGAAAGTCACATAATTTCTTTGAGAACTTAATTGTTTGACATGGTAATATTTGATTCACATGCTTGGGTGGTGAATTTATTGACTTTATTTACTTATCATGATATTTTGACTTCATATGCTTGGATGGCGTGCTTCTTTGTCTTTGCAGGACGTAGTTGGTGGAGAATGTTGGAGGAAATATCCTAGCTTGGGATTCCATGGGGCTTGAATCCCACATATGGATGCCAAGATCCCGCATGCCGAATGATAAATATGAAACTTTGGAGGCCTATAATATGACTTGGATGACGTAATCTATTCCCTACATGACAAACATTTTTCCTAGGAGACGTAAAACGTCACCCTTAGATGCATGATGTTATCTAGGGGGGCTAGGGTTTGGTGATGAGGTTGATATGCATTGACACAAGGAATTTTGAGGATTTTGAGTCTTTAACCATGAAGTAAGTGACTTGGATGCTTGAAATGTGTCTTTGCAAAGCCTACCTACACTCCTCCAACACCAACGACTTGCTTCTAGTGCCAAAACATCCCCTAAAGTGGTGTCGTCACTTTAAATTAGGGTTTCTCTTTGTGTAAAAGTAAATTTTAAGTGAATTGTTTAACATTATTTTGTAAAAGGGGTAATATTAGGGTTTTTGACCCCTAGTATTGTGTTTTAACCTAATATTATGTGGAAAAACTATTTTGGAGACATTTTGTATAAATAAGAGATCATAAGATCTAATTATAACATAACTCTCCCATTGTGAGAAGTACATGGCTGAAATTTTTGCTACTCTTGGTGATTTTCGTGTTTCTCTCTTGTGTAATGTCTCTTGGTGAATGGATGAGGAGGAGTGATGCACACCCCCTTTAAGGATTTCTCTCTTGAATCTTGGATGAATGTTGCATGGTAACTAGGGTTTGTTCTCTCATTTCTTGGATTAAGTAAGGAAAAATATGCATATGCTATTATTTTCTTTCTTGATTTGGTTATTTTTCGTGGAAAACCTAGGGAGGAGTATGCTAGATACACCCTTCATCATTTCCTCATCTCTCTTTTAAAGGTTTTAAGTCTTTCTCTTTTGCAAGGGTTGCTTGGAGGAATACAAGTGTGTATACCCTCCTAAATTTACCCTAAGTTTGGTTGGCATACCCTTGGGAGTAAGAGGGTTTAAAACCTTAGGGTTTTTGTTGATATACCTTAAAGACTCCATAACCAATTTTTAAAGGAACTAATATCAAGTATTCTTGCATTGGAGAAACAAAATATTGCATTGGGAAATGCGAGTTTTGGTTGTATTAACTTTTTGCAACTTGGGTTGTGTTCCTTGTGCTTAGAGAACCTCTCGGCCACTAGGGAATCCCCTCTAAAGGGGCAGTTATTTATGATGTTACAAAATTTCATCTTCATACATTAGGGCTTCCGAAACCCTAATATAATTTCTTGAATAACTCTCTAATCAACCGTTGGAATTTACCCAAAGTTTGCACACTTACTCTTCTTGGTCTAACACATTTTTTGGCAAAGTTTGGAGGAGTTTTAGTAGCTGATTATATTTCTGTAATGAGTTTATTTTTACATCCATAAGGATGATATATATTTCTGTATAAAGTGTTTACAACAACCTTGTATTTTCATGCTAGTATCTTGGTCTTTAATCTTGAATTTTGCTAGTATTTAGCTAGTCTTTCTCTTATATCTTTCAGCTGATTTCTAGAACTTATATAGAATCTTATTATCCCATTTCATTTCTGATATATATTGTTACTAGAAAATTATATTAGTGAAATCAAGCTTAAATTTCTTTTCCAATTGATTATATTGCATCATATGCTTGTCTTTCTTGTGTCTCGGGAAGGTACTTCGCTATCGACAGGTCACTCAACATATTTGGCAACCCTTGAACCTTCCCAAGATTCTTTCTCAAGACCTTCATACCACTTAGAATTGAAATTTAGGGACATCCTCTTTATATTCATCCTTTTCCGTCTCATTCCCCCTAGGGTCACCGAGATTCCCCCCTTGAGGTGACTATCTCACCTCTAAAGTGACGAGGACACCTGCCCAAGGTGACAGTGGGTAGGTTCCCTCCTAGTTTTCTCCATTTGGTGGTTGGGTCAAGATTTTCCTAACCTACAACTTATGCGATAACATTTTGGTGCCATTTCCTGGGAGGATTTTGAATCATCTTCAAAACCCTAATGAAACTTTGGAAATATATCCCAAATCCTTTCCCATATATTGTCTAGCGAATCCACCCAAGGGACATTCCCTTTCCACCTTTCTTGGTGAGATTGCACTAAATATGACTGGGTGACTTCTCCATGGGATATACTTGAAAGGGGTATTACCATACCCCAAATAAAGAACCTCCCAAGGACCATAAAACCTTACCCAAAAATTCTAAACCCCCCACTCCTCCCATCCCTCGTGGTTCTTCATCTACTTTTCCTATCCCTTCATCCTCACCTTCTACGTCCACACCTCCGCGCTCACCCATACCCACCTCGCTAAATGCTACATGGAACCTGTAGGAAAAAGAGGCACACAAACCTTTGGACATAACAAAGATCCTTGGATCTCCTCATAAAATCCCAAAGGACTTCAAGGAGTGTCTACCCAACATTTCAGGAGAATATCCCACTACACTTGAAGATCACTTGTATTTTTTCCTACGCAATCTAGAGTCTTATGACCAAATTGAGGATGTTTTTATGAATATATTTTCTTACACTTTTGTCTAAAGGGCCAAGGATTGGTTTGATAGTATTTCCCTAGGAACAATCACAAATTGGAACCTCTTTCAAGATATTTTCACCGAAATATTTGGAAAAAAGAGAGATTACCAATCTTTGTATAGTCAACTCCACAGTTGCAAGAGAAATTCAGGGGATAATATAAAGGATTTCAATGACAGGTTTAACACCCTCGTAATATGTTTCCATCAGGAGTTAAGACCTTTCAAATATACCATTCTCAAGTCTTACAGATTAACTATGAAAGACCCATATGGGGATTTGATTGGGAGGTACCCTACAACTTTATTCAAGGCTTAAGAGAGATCATATGAAATAGAATAAAACTTATCCTCCTCTCCCTTACAAGAATAATAATGTCTTAAAGAGTCTCTTTAGATCAATCGGATCGATGAATTTGTCTCACCGAACTTTCCCTCAGACGTCAGAACTTACCTACAAGAGGAATGATAAAACAAATCTGAAAGGGAAACTTGTCTCATGATCAATATTTTAGAAGAAGAAAAGGAGGTAATTCTAGGACAAGAACCTCCCTCACCAAGTAAGATATTGGACTTCAAAAGAAAAAAAGAAGCATAACAGGCTAAAAAATGGTTCTGGCAACACATTCAACAAGTCTTGGTGAAACCTCACATAGAAAGGAAAGTTAAATTCATCCAAGGTGAAGAGAAAACTTCTTCCCCAGATAAGACCAAAAATGAAAGTACTATTGATCATTCCAACATAAACCATCGGGTTATAGAAGAAGGAATTGACAACACATTTATTTTGGAAAACTCCCGTTTCATCGATGAAGAAAAGAGGGAAGGATCTTGGGGTCTAGATTTTGATGGTGCACACTCAAGAACATGCTTGGGTGCAGGGATAGTGTTAATATCACCAGATAATGAGACTACCCTTTTCTCATATAGACTTGAGTTCAAATGGATGAACAACATTGCCAAGTATGAATCCCTTATCCTAGGCATTAACCTGGCCATTGATATGAACATCAAGACCCTACATGTAAAAGGGGATTCTAATCTAATTGTTTCACAGGTCAAAAAGAAGTTCCCTACTAAAAATACAAGGTTGAAGTACTTGAGGGATGTCATATGGGATTCCATAAAGATGTTTGACAAATTTTCCATTGAGGCCATCCCTAGGGAAGAGAATCATTTGGCATAAAACCTTGTTGTCTCTGCTTCAACCTTGCAACTTTTCAAATAAATCGACCTTTACAAGGTAGAATCAAATCACACACCCTCTTTATCTAAGAACTTAGAACATAGAGAATTTTTTGACAATGACAGTCAACTTCTTCATTTTCTCCAAAGTGAGGAAGAGTTCTTTGAAGCCCAAATAAAACTATTAGGTGAGAGAGAAAATATTGAGATCATCGATGTAGCTGATGGACCCCTACCCAAAGTAATTGTTCCCTTAGAGAACCATTTTGATCGAGATGATATGCATAAAGGGAAACCTTCAAACAATATCAATGACTAGATTGTTGAATTCAACATTGGAATCGAGGAATCCCCGAAATTAATTAAATTTGGTAAAGGAACAATGACTGATGAAAGGGAAAATATGATTACCCTTATAAGAGATTTGAAAGATGTCTTTTCTTGGTTTTAAGAATATATAAAGGCTTACTTAGAAGACATCATACAACATGATATTCCCCTCATTGATGGTACAAATCCCTTCAGACAAAATCTCAGGAAGATGAACCCAAAGGTTTCCCCACAAGTAAAAAATGAGTTACAAAAGATGCTTGAGGCAGGAATAACTAAGCTAATCAGATATTCATCATAGGTATCTAATCCAGTTATTGTAAGTAAGAATACTGGTGAAATCAAAATATGTGTAGACTTCATAAATTTAAACCAAGCTTTGCTTAAGGACAATTATCCTCTACCAAACATGGAATACCTTTTGCAAAGGGTCACAAGTGAAAAGATGATGTCCATTCTTTATGGTTTCTTAGGATATAATCAAGTTTATGTAAAGGAGTATGATCAACTAAAAACTTATTTTTCCACCCCTTGGGGAACCTACAAGTACATAAGAATGCCTTTTGGACTCACCAACGCAGGGGCTTCTTTTCAACGTGCCATAGACTATGCTTTTAGAGATATAATCAAGAAAATTATAGAGATATATCAATATGATCTAACAACCATTTATAAAAAGAGGGAACAACATATCCAACACTTAAGAACAATCTTCCAGATATGTAGGGAGTATGACATTTCTCTCAACCCTGAGAAATAAAATTTTGGTGTTGACAAGGGTAAGTTACTAGGCCACATCATTTCTAAATATGGAATCATGATAGACCCTGACATGGTTGAAGCCATACAGAAAATCCCTCTCCCTAAGGAAAAGAAATCCCTGTAATCTTTCTCCAGCCAGATTAAATTTATTAGGATATTCGTTCCAAACTTTGCCGAAATTGTTAAACCCCTTAACAAGTTACTAATAAAGGGATTCCAATTTTGAATGGGAAAGTGAAGGTAAGTTGTCCTTTCAAATTATCAAAGAGGCATTAAATGTTGCACCAGTCCTGGCTAACCCAAATTTTTCCAAATACTTCATCATTTTTTCTTTTGCTTCAAAGGATACCATTGCAGGGGTATTGTTACAAGAGAATGATCAAGGGGATGAACAACCAATTGCTTTCATGAGAAAAAATCTTAGAGATTCAGAATTGAATTACACCATTATGAAAAAGCAATATTACACTCTAGTCAAGATCAGATCCTTTGTCTCATACCCCATTGTGAAGGACATTTTTTCATAATAAGATTTCCTTGGATCAAGAGGAAAGTGGGTGTCACAAATACATGAATACAATTTGGAGATAAATCCAACGAAGATAATTAAAGGGAAAGGGATGGAAAAAATGATGAGATAAAGTAATCAAAAGGCCATTGAGTTAGGAGAGAAGGAACACGTCAATATTGTCATAAGTGAGATTGAAAACAATGAATGGTATTTAGATATCATTTATTACTTGAAAAACCTCACATGCCCTGATCATTTAGTGGAACATAAAAGAAGAGACCTAAGACTCAAAGATATGAAGTATTTCATGATAGAGGATGGTCTCTGGTGGAGGAACCTAGATGGGGTTATCCTCAGATGTGTTGACAAAGAAGAAGATAATAGGTTAATGACTGAACTTCATGCAAGACATTGTGGAGGCCATTTTTCATCATGAACCACTTCCCATAAGATTTTAAGAGCAGGATACTATTGGCCTACTATTTTCTCTGACACACATTGATATGTTATATATTGTCAATTGTGTCAATTTTTTACCAGCAAGCAACGCCTTCCTGCCCTTCCCCTTAAGCCAATCATTGTGGAAGTGCCCTTTCAACAATGGGGACTGGATTTCATTGGTGAATTCAAATACAAATCTAGTAATGGATACCGATGGATTTTGACCACCGTTAATTAATTCACCAGATGGGTGGATTCTATCCCAACAAAGAAAGCAATGGAAGAAGTCGTGATGAAATTCCTTGAGGAAAATATTATTACTAGATTTGGTGTCCCTGCTAAGCTAACCATCGACAACTCCAAAGCCTTTAGCTTAATGAATCTCAATGAGTTTTACTTCAAGTATGGGATTTTTTTATCACATTCTTCAAATTATTATCCTCAAGGGAATGGGTTGGTAGAATCCAACAAAAAAACCATTATGAACATTGTGAAAAATATTGTTGGGGAAAACAATAAGAGTTGGGACAAAAAAATTAAGTATGCCATGTGGGCCAACCACACAATTACCAAGAAATCCATCAAAATAACTCCTTTTGAGTTGGTGTACAAGTTATAAGATCACTTTCCTATAACTATCCAAATTCCAGCATTCAAAGTATCCCAATAATTCAATCAAATGAAAAAGGATCAAGATATCTGATATTTATCAGAAGGAAAGAAATGGACATTTTATCGGAAGGAAAGACAAAGAAAATTCAAGGAAGGGGATCAATTCTTACTGTGAGAAAAAAGAAGAGAAAAATATGGGATGCATCAAAATCTTGACAGTCTTTGGATATGACCCTACAAATAAAGGAAGTGTTTGGGATAGACTCTTTATACTTATCCATGACAGAAGGGAGGAGTATGCCGCTACCAATAAATGGATCTCTCCTCAAACATTATTTCCAAGGTGGCACATGAATTCTTCAGGTCCCATGCCCCAAGTAAGTAGGTAGGTCATCTTTCTTTCCTTGCATTTGCATATTGATTTCTCATATTAGTTTAGATCCATCTCATATTTCATTTCTCTCTACTTGCATGTTGATTTCATGCTTAGTTTAGAAATTTTTGAAAAAATGTCAGAATTTTTATTTTCTAGATTAGATTTTATTTTGGATTTCATATTGTTGGTGTCTAGGTATGAATGATTTATTCACCCTTTTCCTACATTAATTTATCAATCCGGGTACGTATTCTTTCAAGGAAACACACAAGGTATATGTAGGGGCAAGAGTACAATTCGTTCTGGCCAAGGGTTCACGATTAAGATTCAAAACATTACTGTCAAACTGGATTAACTACAACTTCCAAAAATTAATCATAAGAATCACACACTGTAACAACAAGCATAAACCGATAAATAAAACACATAGAAAGACGCAACACCTAATCAGAAGAGTGGGCCCAACTCTCTGATCAGGGCTACGTTAGTCACAGTGAAGATGAAGACAAAAAAATAGATAGTGTTTTATAAATCTGAAAAGGGTTATTACAATCTCAATGGGGACATCCCCAGTTACAGGAATAAACTGTCTTTTATACATCGAGAGGGAGAACAACCTCTTGGAACGACACCAGTACCAGATAGACAAGATCAACAAAATGCCCAAGATGGTTCAGGGATCTATGACTCCAGTTGCACGACCTATTTATGGCTTGGTTATTGTTGTGAATAGCGGATCTACTGCGGGATGAAGCCTTGGTCCTGTTCTCCAGAAGCTGTGGTCATACATTTTTTTTAGTGCTGCGAATAGGCAAAACTCCACGACTTTATTTCATTAATAAAATATCCCAATAGACAAGGTAGGGGTATTTACCTCACAGGTTTAACATAGTAAACATAGGTAAATAAGTGCAAAAAGTTCAAAAAGGTAATGGAAATGCAGCAGAAAGATAGCCCGATTTGGTGCCCAACACATATATATCGATAAAGACTGTTAGAACCACCCTAGATGATCTCATCCCTTTTTTTGAGTTTTGACAGGAACAAGTCTACCATGAGATGTTGTGGTTCTCATGCACTCTATGGTGAGCACATGTCCCCAAGTAAGAGCTAGATGTTATCCATATTTTATGGGACAACTAAGGATATTATGTCTCAAGGCCCTTAGGTTGCAGATAAGGAGTGTCGAGAGACTACATAACTAACAATATCCATTTGCATAGATGGAGACCCTTCTCACCACCATAGAGGTCATATATTTTCATATGACATCCACCACACCAATTGGCTTCCGAGAGGAAATGGGCCTTGCTCCATGAGGTACAAGTCAAGTATTATGGTGAGTGTCATTTCAATATTTGAAGCATTTGAGTATGTTGTATCTTTTACTGTTTTAGATTTCATGATATATGATTGGACATTATGCATTTTTCCCTGTTTCACCTTTGTGGTTGAAATTGTTCCCTATTAAGTGGTATTCCTTGGGGATTTTTTTTCTACTAGGAACTCTCTTGAAGAGCCACATATCATTCCCGACCATGCTTACCACTTTCCATCACTATTTCCCCCCATTTCCTTATCTCTTGGGATTTTTAGGCTGTATTGAACCAAGAAGGGGTTGTCCCTCAATCTATCGGAAGAAGGGGCTGAAGGCCCATAGGGATTGATGTTGGGTAATAGTTAAAATATTATATGTAAAACTTCCATATGCTTTTCCCATGAATTCCCCCTAGAAAACAATGAAACACTTATTTGTAAGAAAAAGGGGACCCCAAATAATAATGTCTGAGAATGCTTAAAAGGTTAGTTGGAGGATAGGAGGTCTCATCAAGATCCGACCTATCATGTTCATAGCTATATAGTGGTATGCAATTACCATCATTTGGTTACCAAGCCAAGGTAATGACTCTTAGTTGCATGTATGAGAGAAAGGTGGTCTCATCACGAGCCAACCTTCTCATTTCCACTAGGTGTTTGTGAGTGACACTATCATTATTTGGACACCATGCTAGGAAAATGGCCTTCAACTTGTTCTTAAAATATTAAAGAAATAAAGAATGGAAAAACGATGGGCTTGGAAAAATTGCATTGCAAATAAAGGTGCCACACACCCTCTAAAAAGGCACCCATGAATGAGACACTGCAACCCCTTATATGTCATGATACCCATGCCCATTGTGACTTGACCCTTAATATCTTCATCCACTTTAAATGTCTTAGAGAGGGATCTATTGGAAACACTTCTTGAACTAGGGAAAGATCTACCCAATAGGACACCTCATCTACCCTCACATATCCAATATTTGCAAGTCGCATACTGTCTTTGAGCACTTAATTGTTTGATAGGGTAATCTTTGATGAACATTCTTGGGTGGCTCATTTATTGACTTGATTTATTTATCATGATATTTTTACTTGATATCCTTGTAGGGAGTTCTTGTTTGTCTTTGCAGGACCTAGTTAATTGACAATTTTGGAGGAACAAGACTAGCTTGGGCTTCCATGGGGTTGAATCCCAGAGGTGAATGAAAAGGACCCACATGCTAGATGAGAAAGATGAAACTTTGGAGGCCTAGAATATGACTTGGAAAACATAACCTAGCCCTACATGCCAAACTTTTTTCCTATGAGAGGAAAATTGTCACCCTTAGAGGCATGACGTTATCTAGGGGGGATAAGATTTGGTGGTGGGGTTGATATGCATTGGCACAAGGAAATTTTTATGATTTTGAGGCATTAAACATGAAGGAAGTGACTTAGATTCTTGAAATGTGGCTTTGGGAAGCCTACCTACACTCCTCCAACACCAATGATTTTCTCCTAGTGCCAAACGCGTCACTTTAAATTAGGGTTTCTCTTTGTGTAAAAGTAAATTTAGTGAATTTTTTAATATTGTTTTGTAAAAGGGGAAATATTAGGGTTGTTTATCCCTAGTCTTGTGGTTTACCCTAACATTATGTGGACAAACTATTTTGGATACATTTTGTATAAATAAGATATCATAAGATCTCATTATAACATAACTCTCCCATTGTGAGAAGTACATGGCTGAAATTTTAACTACTCTTGGTGATTTTGGTGTTTCTCTATTGTGGAATTTCTCTTGGTGAATTTATTTTGGTGAATGAATGAGGAGGAGTGATTCACACACCCCTAAAGGATTTCTCTCTTGAATCTTGGATGAATGTTGCATGGTAACTAGGGTTTGTTCTCTCATTTCTTGGATTACGTAAGGAATAATATGCATATGTTGTTATTTTATTTCTTACTTTGGTTATTGTTTGTGGAAACCCTAGGGAGGAGTATGATATATACACCCTCCATCATTTATTCATCTCTTTTTTAAAGGTTTTAAGTCTTTCTTTTTTGCAAGGGTTGCTAGGAGGAATACAAGTGTGTATACCCTCCTAGATTTACCTTAAGTTTGGTTGACATACCCTAGGGAATAAGAGGGTTTAAACCCATAGGTTTGTTGTATATCTATATTAAAGTCTCCATCACCCAATTTTAAAGGAACTAATTTGAAGTATTCTTGCATTGGAGAAACAAAATATTTCATTGGGAAACATGATTTTTTGTCGTATTAATGTTTTGCAACTTGGGTTGTGTTCCTTGTGCTTAGAGCACCTCTCAACCACTAGGGAATCCCTTTTAAAGGGGTAGTTCTTGATTTTGTTAAAAAATTGCATCTTCAGCCATTTGGGCTGCAGAAACCCTAATCTAATTGCTTGTATAAATCTCTAATCAACCACTTGAATTTTCCCAAAGTTTGCACACTTACACTTCTTGGTCTAGCCCACTTTTTGGCAGAGTTTGGAGGAGTTTTAGTGGCTTATTTTCTTGCTATAATAAGTTGAGCGTTACATCCATAAGGATGATATATATTTCTGCATAAAGTGTTTACAATAGCCTTCTCTTTGCATGCTAGTATCTTTGGCTTTAATCTTGAGTTTTTCTAGTATTTAGCTAGTCTTTCTCTTGTATATTTCACTTTATTTATAGCAATTATATAACATCTTATTATGCCATTTCATTTCTGATATATATTGTTACTAATAGATTCTGTTAGGGACAATAAACTTAACTTTATTTCCCAATTTACTATATTGCATCATATGCTTGTCTTTGTTGTGTCTTGGGTAGGTACTTTGCTATTGGCAGGTCACTCAAGATATTTGGAAACCCTTGAACCTTCCCAAGACTCTTTCCCAAGACCTTCATACCACTTAGAATTGAAATTTAGGGACATCCTATTCATATTCATCCTTTTCCATCTCATTCTCCCTAGGGTCACTTATATTCCCCCCTTGAGGTGACTATCTCACCTCTAAAGTGACGGGGACACCTGCCTAAGGTGACAATGGGTAGGTTACCTCGTAGTTGTCACAAATTGGTGGTTGGGTTAGGATTTTCCCAACCTAAAATTTGCAAGATAACATATTTCTATATGTATGTGAATCTATGCTTGCTTATATGTTGAACTACTGGTAACAATCCCCTACTTTTCCCTAGATTACAACAATTTCTCTCATTGATTCCTCATCATATTCCCCCCTAGAGAAAATTTATTCTCTAATTTTTGTTCTTATCATGATCCCTAATTATATTTGATGACATACAAAAATATCATCCCTATTTTTTCTTTAAATAAATCACCTTTGAACTGGGGACAAGCTCAAATCAACTTGCATCTCTTTCCTAGATCCTGAGCAGAAATAGGGGTATTCATTTGAACATGAAATAGAAGTTTTTTGTAATAATGTGACAACAATCAGACCACGACTTAACATAGTTGTTAATCAATGACTATTCTTGCACGTTGGTTGGTGAGAAGATCCTATGTAACAGGGGAACCATCCATAGACTAAGCAGTTGCTTGTATGAAAGGTTAAGTGTCAAAGTCTATAAGATAAAATAAAAAGGGATAACCTTATTTATCCAAGTGCAGTATATACATAAAGTAAATCTCAATAGATGGAAGTCATCCCCTATTAGGATAAAAAAAAAGGCCACCTCTTTTCCCATTCAATGAATGCTAAGCCTACACTAAATAAACCGGGAAGGGATGAGAAAGAAAGCTTGACCAAAATAGGGGACATGTAGATATCATCGTTGGGGATATGGATTATCTCTAGTAGTGGAACAAGGTATTTGACAATGTGATGATTCCATTGGGGCTACAGATCCTTGCAAACAGTGGAGCAACATGTAAGAGATAATATATACACACCTAGTGAAAATGTTTTTATATTCCAAACCTATATCATCCCCATGACATAGTTACCAAGTTGAATCACTGACACAATTTAAGGAAATAAATATCACCATTATTCATCCTCTATTTACAACTGACAAGATCTACTAGCTTGCATGGAAGCATCTCTAGTGAACCCACCACAATGAAATTTTTAAGGTAATTGTTGCACATTAATTCTGGAACTTTTGAACTTAAAAGTAATTATATGACCCTATAAATTTTGTTTTCTCATAAGTTAGGGAATATTAGTAGATATTTTGGCTTCTCCTAGTGTGTCGCTAATTGTTGTATTAGGAACCAACACCTTCCATTTTTCTTGTCTCATTGCTCAAAGATTCATTTCCACTCAAGAAATAGGGACCCTTCTTTTCATCTTAAGACTCTTAAATTGTTGAGAAAATTATCCCATTCTCATGATCTTCATTGAAACCTTCCAACCTTTGATTTCGAAGATGTTTTAACTTGCATTTTTTTGGATTCTGGAAGTACCGGCGAGTTCATGACTAACTTGATGATATATCAAATGTCGATGAATTTGTGAGTAACTCATCGATATAGCAAAGATAAAACACGCTTAACGAATTTTTAGCATGAGCTCTAGTACACCGGTGAGATTCCAACGAACTCCTACAAGACACCGACTAAATTCCAACTAACCCATAATCGTCGAGACTATCTTCCTTAAATATTTAGTCATTTTATAAAGAATTCTATACTAGAAAAGTTACCACTAACTTTATTGGTGCCCTCCTCTTGTATATGAGAAGTTCACAAAATATTCTTTGATACTCTCTCCTCTTATCGGTGAAATTCATAAATACAACTCTGATACCATCATCCACATATCGACACACTTCTTGCAAAAAATTCCGATAAAAAGTTCCCTTTGTTGGAATAGTTCATATGAATGACTCCAGTACAAGTTTTCCTCCGTTGGTGAAGTTAACATTGTCTCCTTTGGTACTAACCCTTTGTATATCGACACACTTCACAAGAACTCTATCGATACCATCATTCACATCCCAAAGACATTGCTAACATCTCCACTGGTACCACCTCCTCTTTATCAGTGAAGTTAATACTAACTTTGTTGATACTAACTTTCTCATATCAATGATGTTGATCTTATTTCCCTCGACACATGAAAATTTTTCATCAAAAAATTTCTAAGCAATTATGTTGGTACATTGGTGAGGTTTATCTTTCTTATGTCGATACATCATGTATTGGAAAGATTTATTTCTTCCCCTCCGATGCACAATGTTTGTTGGAAATTTTCCCTCTTCTGTCACTGATATGAAAACATAAATATGTTGGCCCCTCATTAACACTGAGCATATTGTCAGGGATCTTCCTTTTCTCACCAACACAGACCTTGTTAGAAAGACACACCTTCGTCTTGAGACCTCTCATATTCTCCTCCATCTCAGATCCTTCTCACTACATCCACTAATTAGGTTTCTATCGTTTCCAATGATTAAGAATTTCATGCCTGACTAGATAATTGATGATTGATTACCTATCTTGCCTAATCTACTTCATGTTGCAGTAGTGATTGAGTCTGTGTGTGTCACCAATATCTTTGATTCACATATCATTTCAGTGCACATGTTTTTCACCTTATTGATTTTATGACTAAATTTGATTATAACAGCATTTTCTATTGTTAGGAGTATTAATTTTATCATCTACAGGGCACATGTTGGCTCTGAATTTCATCTCAAAGAAGAATTGGTATTCTTGACACCTACTCTATGGAAAGTGATCCAAACGTCAGTTGATTATTTTCGTGAGATAATATTTCTTAGTCACTGACATACTAATTTATTTCTAATGGACTTGTTAATATATTATATAACATAGTTTCCATAGGAATTGGTAGAATTGAATTTGGGCAAAGCAGTAGTGAGAACATGGTCCTAAATTTCATTAAAAATGCATTTGCTTGCAATTTTGGTTACAAATCGAAGTGGAATTTTCACTGCTAAAACAATATATATGTATGTTTTACACTATTACAATTCCAATTCCACTGACGAAATTGAAATCCGAGGTCCAGAAGTGCTAGAACAATAACCAATGTAGCATACCCAGCCTTCCAGGCTAGGTCATGCCACTGATTGTTTTTTTATCTGATACCAATTTGTAACATACCTCAGACACCCTCGTTGGGGAAAACACCAGTACTCCAAAACCAAAATACTTGGATACTAGATGATTAAAACTGTCCATGCCCAGGCATAGACCTGATAGGCTATGGAAGACAAAGATCTTTGCCAAATAAATCATATATAAACTTAACAAAAATAAACAGAGATAACATGAAAGAATACATGCAGTGAAACACATGATATTATTATAAGAATCACAAACATGCACTAAAATACATCATTAACCATTAAGCATAGAAATGATACTTATCTCTTAATTGTAGTGCACTGACTACGTGAAGACCTTCCACGAACCTCCTAGCCTTAGACCACGCTGCTCATCACTCTTAACAGTGGTTCACCCCTGATATTGGACTAAAATCCACCGAGAAAGGGATTCCTAGGCTAGGCAAGGTCAACAGGAAGTTGCACCAGTCTACGATAAGGATTTCATCCAAGGAGCCACTTACACCCACCACTCATAAACTCTCATTCCCCACATGCCTATCCCACCCTAGGACTATACACCTTCACTTTCACATAGTCCATTGGCTTATCCACCTCCCTTCTAGGGCTTCAAAAACAGGTCAGACATGAATTATCAGAGCTCTGTAGCTACTATTGGACTCCCTCTAGAAGAACTCACTTCCCCAACAAATCTCTCACCTAAAGAGAGTTCATCATAGGTCTGACAACCCACCTCTTGCACCATTATATGGGAATGATTTCCTCCAAGGAGCCACTTATGCCCACCGCTCATAGGATATCATTCCCCACATGATTTTCCCACCCCAGGAGTATACACCTTCATTGTCACATAGTACATTGGCTGCTCCACCTCCCTTCCAGAGCTTCAACAATAGACCATAAATGAATTCTCAGAGATTTTTAGCTGCTACTGGACTCCCTCCAGGAGAACTCACTTCCCCAACAACTCTCTCACCTGAAGAGAGTTTGTCACAAGCCTGGAAACCTACTTCTTCAACCACGGGCCTAAAAACCCACCTCTTCAAACCATAACAACAAATCGGGTAAGGAAAGGGGATGACTCAACAAATTATAGAGGTTCACAATGGTGGAAATGGATCTAGATGCATGTTTGTCCAATGCGTGCATGAACTACACAAGGGATGGAAATAATCCTATGGATGAACTCGTGGGGAAAATGGCCAAACGAAACACAAGAAACCCATAGGGTATAGGTTCAACAAGATATCATTTTGGGCTCATTGCAGAGGTTCAGGATGGTTGATGGTTCATTAATAGCGTTCACGGTTTTCCTGCTTCCTGCTAGTTACGTGCATGGGTGGAAGGAATGGAAAAAGGATCCCCGAAACAGTCAAAATCCCCACATATATTTTCATGTTCTTGATATGACACATGGCGCTCATGAAGCATGTTCCTATCCATTTGGAAGTCGTTCCCCTTCCCCAAAGGAACTTAGGATAATTTCATATCCCCTTACAACATTTAGAATAATATTATATATTATTCTTTGAGTTTTAAGATCTTAATCTTAGCCCCTTTTCTATCCTCTCAACCCCCTCCCTTACCCATCCTAGTGGAGTCTAGTGCCCCATACTCTTTCATCGTGGTCAGTTTACACACAATGATTCTTTTATATTAATGAGTTGAATATTTACATATACAAAACAAGTTCTCGGCCTTAGCATCCTAGGATCTCTAGCCCAACTATCAAATAAGCCTCCTAGATTATCATTACTTGGCTCACCAACCTATGAAACATGTTTACAATTCATTATTAAAAATTTTGGGCTCAGCCTTGGGGTATTACAATCCACTCCCCTTATTTTTTCACTGTCCTCAGTGCAATTCTCTTACACCATATCAAAAAGATTTTCAAAATCTTCAAAACGATGTGGGTATTCTGCCTGCATTTCATCCTCATGCTCCCAAGTAGCATCCTCAGGACCGTACTAGGTCCATTGGACCTTTACAATCCCTATGGCTTGATTACAGAGCTATTTAATTTTCCGGTCCAGAATGCGTACGAGATGCACTTGGATAATGCCTTCTTTCTCCACCTGAATCACATTCCAATCAATTACATGGTTAGCATCAGGTATATATTTCTTGAGAAATAATACATGGAATACATTATGAACAAAGATAGATGTAGGAAATGCAATCATATAAGATATTGGAGCAATCCTTTCTAGGATTTCAAATGGTCCACAATATATGGGTGCCAACTTGGAGAAGTTTCCCAACTTCAGTGAACTTTTGTTGGCCTTAACCTTCAAGAATACATGATCACCCACTTTAAACTCCCTATGAGTTCTACCCTTATCAGTGTTAAGCCCTAAATATTGGCTCATTACCCCTTAATTAGGGTATATTAAATTAGTATTGTTATTTTGTTTATGTCGGCTTTATTCCATTAGTTGTAATTATACCTCCTAGTCTCCTATATATACCAAGGAGACATTTTCATTTGGAATCATCTTGTACTTGAAAATTTATGTGGGGTAAAAGGAAGTTTCCCCCTTGAAGAGGCTTATTATCTGAAATTATCTCTTTTTCAAGGCGTTGAGTACTTATTCTGAGGTTTTTCTATGCTATATTGATATTTGGTTCTTAACATATGGTATCAGAGCTCAAGGTCTTGGGGTTTCACTGCTACATCTAAGACACCTTGGAATTTTTGCTATAACTTTTTTCTACAATTATTCATAAGGAATGGATAGGAGGATATTTAGTAGACAGATCAAGGTACACTGGGTTAAAATTACATCTCCTTATGCCTTATACTTTCGGGGCTACAAACTTTGTAAGATAGGGTTCTTGAAGCATCTTGAATTGAGTCATTGCAGAATTTTTGCTATAAAATTTTTTCTGTAATGTTTCAGACCCTGAACTCTAGAGAATATTCACAAAAATTAATAAGGCATCTGTGGTAGCAATTTCAGCTTCTGGTTCATCTTAAATTTGTAGATACACCCCATGGAAGATAGGGTATCTGACTACTCTCAAGCAGCTCTTCCGGGTAAAAAAATCATAACTTCTTCCTAGAGTATCCAAATTGAGTGAGACCAGTTTCATTGGATAGTGGACAACCTGTAGTAGTTTTGGTATGAGTTTCAGAATTGCATATCAATTATTTTGTGCAGGGCACTCTATACAAGTGATATCTCCTATAAAGGACAAAAATCAACAAGTTGTGGGAAAGTTATCGTAAATTCCACTTGGCACATCCAATGTTTATCAGACCTGTGGCTTTGAAGAGAAGAAATATCAGAGACCTACAAAAAGAAAAGTTCATACTCAGAAGGGCTAAAATTTTGGAGATACAATAAAAGTAAGATTGTCTAGAAAAACCACCTCAAAATCAAGGTTTAAAGTGATACTTGGCCAACATGCCACCAAAAAAGGGAACTTCTACACCAAATAAGCCTCCAAACAATCCTACTTGGACTCTTGATGAAGGTGAAGAAATGCATAGGGACATAAATGATTTA
>ML781752.1:458286-468749 GCA_009831015.1 Picea engelmannii | reverse complement strand
GTATGTCCACTATCCATTTCTCTTAGTTCATTCAATATTTAGATCTAGGGAAAGAGTAGTATTCTGTTACGGTTTGTTCCAGATCCAGGTGGATCTGGGGAGATTGGTCTGTGTCCGCACTCACGAATTTATCCATAAACAATTAGCCATCCCAAGTCAGCGCTGGGAGCAGGTTTCCATGGATTTCATCACAGGGTTACCGAAGTTTGAAGGAAAGAGTTTCATCGTGGTGATTGTTGATAGACTGACCAAGTACGCACACTTTTGTGCACTCTCTCATCCCTTCAAATCCAATACAATTTCCACCACATTCATAGAGATAGTTCAAAAGCTATATGGTAGCCCAAAGATTATTATAAGTGACAAAGATCCCATCTTCACTGGACATTTTTGGACATAATTATTTTCTTGTTTGGGTACTCAATTGGATCATAGCTCATCCTATCATCCTCAATCTAATGGACAAACCGAGATAGTGAAAAAATGTCTGGAAGGCTACCTTCGTTGATTTGTCTCTGATAAACAAACATAATGGTTCAAATGGTTACCCTTGGAAGAATGGTGGTATAACACTTCCTTTCATACTGCAACAAAAATGACACCATTTATGGCACTCTATGGATGCCACCCTCCTTCCATCACTTCTTCTCTAAAAGAAAAATCTAAGGTTCAAGCAGTGGAAGATCACATCGAGCATCAACAACAAGTTCTACAAATCTTAAAGGACAACCTGACCATGGGACATAATCACATGTAACAACAAGCATATCAACATCGTAGTGAAAGAAGTTTTGAAGTAGGGGATTGGGTGTTTTTAAGACTAAAATCATACAAACAGATGTCCCTCAAGAAAGCCAAGAAGGATAATACATTATCACCAAAGTACTATGGCCCTTATAAGGTGTTTCAAAATATTGGTACTATGGCATACAAATTGGAGTTGCCTGCATCTTCATGAGTACACTTGACAAGATCCCATTTCAAACTATATTTCCAGAACTTGACAAGGAAAGAAAAATCATATTGGAGCTGGAAGCCATCACTGAAACAAGAATTCACCAGCTAAGGAATAGATCCATTTCAGAGTATCTCATTAAATGGAGGAAACTACCGGCTGGAGATTCCACTTGGAAAGATGAGTCTTTTACACAGAAGCATCCAAAGTTACTCAAGCGTTGCAGACAGCACTTGTCTCAAGGGGAGGGGCATGTTAAGCCCTAAATATTGGCTCATTACCCCTTAATTGGGGCATATTACATTAGTAATGTTATTTTATTTATGTCGGCTTTATTCCATTAGTTGTAATTATACCTCCTAGTCTCTTATGTATACCAAGGAGACATTTTAATTTGGAATCATCTTGTACTTGAACATTTATGTGGGGTAAAAGGAGGTTTCCCCCTCGAAGAGGCTTATTATCTAAAATTCTCTCTTTTTCAAGGCGTTGAGTACTTATTCTGAGGTTTTTCTATACTATATTGATATTTGGTTCTTAACATTGGACCTTTACAATCCCTATGGCTTGATTACAAAGCTATTTGATTTCCCGGTCCAGAATGCGTATGAGATGCACTTGGATAACACCTTCTTGCTCCAACTGAATCACATTCAAATCAATTACATCATTAGCATGAGGTATATATTTCTTGAGAAATAATACATGGAATACATTATGAACAAACATAGATGTAGGCAATGCAATCATATAAGCTATTGGACCAATCCTTTCAAGGATTTCAAATGGTCCACAATATATGGGTGCCAACTTGGAGCAGTTTCCCATATTTAGTGAACTTTTGTTGGCCTTAACCTTCAAGAATACATCATCACCCACTTTAAACGCCCTACGAGTTCTACCCTTGTTAGCATTGATTTTCTATATGTCTTGGGAATCCTTTAAATTCTATTTAATCCTCAACATTTTCTCTTCCATTTCTATGAGGAATTCTGGCCCAATCACTTCCCTATCAGCTAGATTGTCCCAACTTACAAGAGTGTTGCACTTTCTACAATAAAGTGATTCAAATGGGATTATCTTCAGAGATGCTTGGTACCCATTGTTGTAAGAAAACTCTACCAAGTGTAGATAGTCTTCCCACTTTGATGGTTTTTCCATCACATACATTCTTAACATATCTTCTATTACTTGGTTTACCCTCTCTGTCTACCCATCATAATTGGGATGATAGAATGTACTAAAGTTCATATTGGTTCTGAACCCCTTGAATAATCCCTTCCAAAATTTTGAAGTGAATTTTGGGTCTCTATCAGACACAATTGTCTTGGGAATACCATGCAATCAGGCCACTTCCTGTTGGCAAGTTTGGTGGTTTTTCATTGTTTGGTGTGTTGTCATTGATGTGGGGAAGATTGTTATAAATTTTGGTGTTTTGTCATTGTTTGGTGTGTTTTCATTGATGTCAATTGAGAATGGTGAGAGTCACATGTATGAAGATTCAAGTCAACTACGAATGGTGAGTCACAGGTTTGAAGATTCAAGGAGACATTGTATTCTAGTAGTGAGAGGATGTCATTGATTTCAACTAAGAATGGTGAGAGTCACAACTCTGAAGATTCAAGTCAATTGAGAATGGTGAGAGTTACAGGTCTGAAGATTCAAGGAGACATTGTATTCTGGTAGTTAGAGGATCCACTATTGATCACAAGGTTATGTGATGTTAACCACCCCACCAACATTGATCACAAGGTGATGTTAACCACTCCACCACAATTTTGACAGAGCCAAGATTAAGATTGGTATTCTGGCAGTGAGAGGATCCACCATCGATCACAAGGTTTTGTGATGTTAACCATCCCACCTTTTTGACAGAGCCAAGAATAAAATTGTAAACTCATCAAATGAAGGAAGAAGTCACATGAAATGGTTCTGAGTTTATAACAACTATTGATTGGATGTGTGGAAACCCCGATGAAGTCATATGACAAAGTTGGTTTTGAGTTTATAAAATTTTTTGATTGGATGTGTTGAAACCCCGATGGAGTTGTATGACAAAGCTTTGGAAAAAATACAGCAGGAACTGTTGATCATTGTGGAGGATAGTTTGGAGCTTGGTTATGGTATGGTGGGACCCCTCTCTGGGCATGACTGAAATATTAGCTTCCTCGCAAGTTTGATTGTGAAATGAATTTCCAACTGTTGATCTCTGGCTTCATTATCCAATTAGACTCGATCACTCAAACATGTTGACATTGTATTCTTACACATTGAAAAGTAAAAAAGCCTCTGCTTGTATAATCCAATGACGCAGGTTCAATATGATCGAAGGTTTGTTGTTCCACTTCGTGATTTCTTGACTAGTCACGCTCAGTTTGAGGTAGTATTCAGGTGTGTCAACTGAATTATGGTTTGAGAGTTTGAATTGTAATGAATAGGGAGGGTATGATAAATAAAACATGATGTGACTAGGTGAGGTTTCTTTTGTTCTGGAAAGTGAGAGGGATTGTGTGGAATTTAATGAGTTGAACTGTATGTAATGAAAATTACAGTATGAATAGAAATAGAACAAATTCAGAGAGTGAAGATAAGAGATAGTGAAAAGAATAGAATGTACAAGAACCTAAGAGCATGAGATAAATAGAGAAAGAGAATATGGAAATAGACAACAAGAGGATTAAAAAATGAATAGACAAAAGCAGAGTAAAGAAGAGCATAATTGCAGAATAAAAGAAGAGTGAAAGAAGAGAAAAATTGTAGAAAAAAGAAGAAATGGTAAGAATTGACTTATTTGTATTATGGTAAAGTATTGATCAAGAAAACAATTATAATCAAGGAGGTAGGGTGGTGCTAGGGGGGATTGTTGTCCCCTGTTACTCAAGTTGGTGCTTGAATACTAGGAGTTGTATCGTCCATTCAGCTAGTGCTGGAGATCATAGGGAGTAAGTATTCTTCCTTCTAGTGGGTGCTAGAAAAACTTGAGGGTTGGTTCTCTCTACAAGTTGCAGCTTGTTAAACAGAGGTTGTAGCCTTATTTTGAGTTGGTGCTCAAATATAGATGATGTACAAAAATTAAAAGACTTCTTATCATTCTAAGAAGAAGAGTTTTTTCCCTTTATGGGTTTCCTCATGAATATCTGTCTCTGTGTATATCATATATGTGATTCAAAAGTATCATTTATGTTGTTTATGTCTTGTATAATATTGATTATCATTTGGATAAGAGTAACAATGTTTTTAAGATTGTTAAAATTGTTTAAGCGCAGTGACAACTGATTCACCCCACCCCTGTCATTTTTCCTAGTAATTTCAACAATTTCTATCAGAGCAAGGTTCCTTTTATTTAAGGGTAGATCTGTAAAGATTAAACATGACAAGTCATGAAGGGATTTCAACCAATAAGGCTCCTTTATTTGATGGAACAAATGTTTCCTTCTGGAAAGTTAGAATGAGAACATACATTATGGCCTTAGGTGTTGATGTTTGGGATGTAGTAGAGACTGGATATACAAAACTTGTTGTGCTAGCTTCCAAAGATGATAAGTTAGAATTTATCTTCAATGCTAAGGAAATGAATGCTATCTTGAGTGGGCTTGCAGAAGTTGAGTTTGTAAAGGTGATGCATCTTGAATCTTCCAAAGAAATGTGGGATAAACTTATTAGCAATTATGAAGGAAATGAGAAAGTAAAAGATGCCAAACTTCAGACATATAGATTGAAATTTGAACAACTAAAGATGCATGAGGATGAAACAATTAATAAATATTTTTTAAGAGTTGAGGATCTTGTGAATTCCATGAAGGGTCTTGGTGAGAAGATTGAATATTCTTCTTTAGTTCAGAAGATTTTAAGATCTCTGCCTGATAGATTTAATCAAAAAGTTTATGCAATAGAAGAAATGAATGATCTTAAAACTTTGCCTATTGACCAAATCCTAGGAACTCTAAATCCTTATGAAATGAGGATAAGTAAAGTTAAATCCATCACTAGAGAAGCATCTTTTAAAGAAGACAAGAATATTGATTCTGAATTATGAGGAAAATTTTGTGAGAAGGTTAAAGAAAGGATCAGGAAAATACCAAGGAAAGCTACCATTTAAATGTTTCAACTATGGTAAGATAGGTCATTTTGCATATAAGTGTCCTCACAAGAAAAAAGACCAGAATTCTGATGATGAAAATAAATACAAATTTAAGAAATATAGTAAAAATAAAAGTTTGTGTGCAAATAATGATGACTCCTTAGAAGACATAGATAACAATTCATCTTGTGAAGATAAAGTGAATGATTTTATGCTTATGGCCATAGAATACTTTGATGATGAATACAAAGGAGGTGATATGAATGATGAAGAAGCCGTGATTGATATGGAAGGTGAACTAATCAGTTCTTTAGAAGAGATTGATAGACTCAACCTTAAGAAGAAAAAACAAAAACAATTGTTGATGCAGTTTGAAAATAATGGTAAAGAACCAAGTGAAGATTATGTTTTGTTAAAAGTAGAATTAGAAGAAGCAAATAAAATAGAAGATATTCTAAAACAACAATTAGCAGAGAATAAGGTGATATGTGAAGCCTTGGAAGAAGAAGTAGTGAAAGATAGAAAGAGTTGGAGAAGTTTCAAGCCTTGTATCATCAAAATTTGTCAAGTATCAAAGCCTCAGAAGAACTAAATAACATCCTGAGTAAACACAGATCTCCAAGTATAAAAGTTGGTCTAGGTTATGAAAGTGGTTCAAGTAGAAGTCAGTCATAAAACAAATAATCAACTAAGATGATCAAATTTCAAATCAACAGACAGTCAGATTAGGAACAAAGCCAACAAAAGATAAAGAAACCAATTTTAAGAATAAGGCCAATATTCAGGTACCAAAATTTAATAAAGATGAGTTGAATTCTGATCAAGAACAAAGCCAACAAAAGATAAAGCAACCAATTTTAAGAATAAGGCCAATATTCAGGTACCAAAATTTGTTCTATGGTTATTATTATTATTGTTCTAATTTTTTCCATAAAGCTGCAAATTGTGGAATTAAGTTTAGTAGTATGCAACTAAGGATGTCAAAGAATAAACAACTGTTACAACATAGAACTAGACAGTCAGTGAGTAGAAAACAAGGTACCAATTATTTTAATATATTGTACAATGAGCCTGAATGTTACATTTGTCATAATTTTGGTCACAAAGCCTTAGATTGTCATTTGAATAATTACAAAGTAGATTCAAGAATAAATTACTCAGTTGAAAATGTCAAGATATGGAAAAAGAAAGAAAGTAATAAGTGTAGTTTAGTACTTTCTTTTCAAAGACAAAAGGATCCTTGGTATATTGATAATCGATTTTCCAAACATATGACTGGAGACAAAAGTAAGTTTTTTTCTCTAAGTGACAACAAATCAGGAAATGTAACTTTTGGAAATGATGTACCAGGGAAAATCAAAGGTAAAGGAATGGTAAGTCTAAGTAATGGAAAAGGGAAATCTCAAGATGTGTTGTTTGTATATGGTATGAAACATAATATTCTTAGTGTCAGTCAAGTTTTTGATAGAGGATGTGAAGTTGTTTTCACTTCTAAATATTGTAGGATAAAATATGTGCATTCAGGATAGTTGGTTGCAAAAGGCATACGAACATAAAACAATGTCTATGTTTTGAAAGAAGAAAAAGAAGAATGTCATTTAAGAAAGTATGATGAAAGTTGGATATGGAATAAGAGACTTGGACACCTAAATTTTGATCATATAATCAAGCTTAGAAACAACAGGGAATTAAAACATCTTCCAAAGATATCAAATCCATATGATTTTGTATGTAAACCTTGCCAAATAGGAAAGCTTACTCGAACACAATTTAAATCTAAGAACTTTACATCAATAGAAAAACCTCTTCAGTTAGTACATATGGATTTATGTGGACCATCAAGGAAGGAAGGTACATGAAAAGAAAATTATTTCATGTTAATTATTGATGATTATTCTAGACTCATATGGTTTTCGTTTCTAAAGGAAAAATATGAAGCATTTGAAAAATTCAAAGTGTTTAAATAGAGAATCAAACAGGAAAAAGATTGAAGGTAGTAAGGTCTGATAGAGGAGGAGAGTTTATCTCAGGGGACTTCAAAGAGTTTTGTGATAAAAATGGGATCAAAATAGAATATACTATTCCAGGGACTCCATAGAAAAATAGAACAATTCAGCAGATGGAAAGATCAATGATGAATTAAAGGACTATTGCTCAGACATATTGGGTAGAATCAATTCATACAACTGTACACATTCTTAAAAAAGGTCATCTTAGGACACATAGTGACAAGACTCCTTATGAACTATGGTTTGGAAGACCTGCTTCAATCAAATATTTGAAAGTCTTTGGGAGTAAGTGTTATATCAAGAATAATGATGGAAAACTTGGAAAATATGATGACAGGGCTGATGAAGGTATCTTCCTAGGATATGCTACAAATAGTAAATGATACAAATTCTATAACAAGAGGTTGAATAAATTGGTTGATTGTATTGACATAGAAGTTGATGAAGAAATCCTGGTAAGAGATGTAAGCAGTGCTGAATCAACTACATAGGATATAGTTGAAGTTGAAGATGAACAGGTCCAAGAATCAGAAAGAGAAGACTATGAGTCAGATGAAAATACAAATATTCAGGAAGACTCAAATCAACAAACAAAAACAAAACCACCTCCCATAATTGTTAAAAAAAATCATCCTGAAAATCAGATAATTGGTGATATGAATAAAGGAGTACAGACAAGAAGGAAATTGATTAAAACTTCAGAACAATCTCAGATTTCTTTCCTATCTATGATTAAACCTAAAATTTTTGATGAATCCAACGAACATGAAGATTGGATTAGAGCTATGAATGAAGAGTTTTATCAGATTGAGAAGAACAATAATTGGAAGTTTGTTCCTAGACCTACAGATAAGAATGTAATAGGTTCCAAATGGGTGTTTAAGAATAAAATGAATGAAATGGACAAGTTGTTAGGAATAAAGAAAGATTGGTATATAAGGGGTATGCACAAGTTGAGGGACAAGATTTTGATGAAACCTTTGCTCCAGTTGAAAGATTGGAAGCCATCAGAATGTTTCTTGCCTATAAATGTCATAAGAAATTTAAAGTATATCAGATGGATGTTAAGTCAACATTTATTAATGGAGATCTAGAAGAAGAAGTATATATGGAGCAACCTGAAGGATTTTCACTGACAGATAATCTTGATCATGTCTACAAATTGGAAAAGGCATTATATGGACTAAAACAAGAACCACGAGCCTAGTATTATAGACTGGAAAAGTATTTACAGGACAAAGGGTTCAAGAAAGGTATTGTTGACAGTAATTTGTACATTAAATCTGAAGGTGATGATTTATTGGTTGTTTTGGTTTATGTAGATGACATTATTTTTGGATGTACTAATGATCCTTTTGTTCAATGGTTTTCTAATTCTATGCAATCTAAGTTTGAGATGCCCATGATAGGAGAACTTTCATACTTTCTTGGTTTTCAAATCATTCAGATTTTTGCAGGGTTATTTATTTCTCAAGAAAATTATTTGAAAGAGATGTTGAAGAAGTTTCAAATGGAAGATTCCTCTCTTGTTAGTACACATATGGTGGTTGGTTGCAAGATCAACAAATACAATATTTCACCTGATGTTGATCAAAGAACATATCGATCAATGATATGCAGTCTTCTGTACATCACAACATCTCATCCGGATATAATGCAAGCTGTTGGAATGGTAGGTCATTATCAATCTGCTCCTAAGCAAAGTCATTTAGCAGTTTTTAAGAGGATTTTTAAATATTTGAAGGCCATGATGACTTATGGTCTATGCTATCCAAGAAATAATAATTTTCAGTTAACTACATATTTAGATATTGACTGGGAAAATTGTCTGGATGAGAGAAAGAGCACTAGTGGAGGTGCATTCTTCTTAGGTGATTCATTAGTAGCATGGCTTAGTAAGAAGCAGGGATATGTCTCTTTATCAACTATAGAATCAGAATACATTTTTTTTGCTACTTGTTGCACTCAGATATTATGGATGTTATAAACTCTTGCAGATTTGAAGGTAACTTATACTAATCCCATTCTTCTTCACTGTGATAACACTAGTTCCATTAGTGTCTCCAAGAATCATGTTATTCATTCTAAGACTAAGCATATACCAACAAAGTATCATTTTCTAAGAGAGAAAGTCACAAACAGAGTTGTTTAGGTGAATTAAATTCATTCCATAGAACATATAGCTGATATCTTTAATAAACCATTAACAAAGACACAATTTGAATATCTATGTCTGAAGTTAGGTGTCATTTCTTCTCTCATCTAAATGTGTCCATATTTTCAAGGGGAGTTTGTATTTTTTCTTTATTATCTGTTGTGTTTATGAGATGTATCTTTCCTTTGTCATCAATTTCAAAGGGGGAGAAAGAAGTTAGTTCATGCTGTCAGTTTCCAGGAGTTCATGCTGTTGCACAGTTTCCAAGTTGCATAAAGTAATTTTCCTTCAATGTCTAAGGGGGAGATTGTTGGCAAGTTTTGTGTTTTGTAAATTTTTGGTGTGTTGTCATTGATGTGGGGGATATTGTTGGCAATTTTGGTGTTTTGTCATTGTTTGATGTGTTGTCATTGATGTCAACTGAGAATGGTGAGAGTCAAAGGTCTGAATATTCAAGGAGATGTTGTATTCTGGCAGTGAGAGGATGTCATTGATGTCAACTGAGAATGGTGAGAGTCACATGCCTGAACATTCAAGTCAACTAAGAATGGTGAGAGTCACAGGTATGAAGATTCAAGGAGACATTGTATTCTGGAAGTGAGAGGATCCACCATCGATCACAAGGTTATGTGATGTTAACCACCCCACAACCATTGATCACAAGGTGATTTTAACCACTCCACCACCATTTTGACAAAGCCAAGGTTAATATTGGTATTCTGGCAGTGAGAGGATCCACCATCGATCACAAGGTTTTGTGATGTTAACCACCCCACCTTTTTGACAGAGCCAAGGTTAAGATTGTAAACTCGTCGAATAAAGGAAGAAGTCACATGAACCAGTTCTGAGTTTATAACAACTATTGATTGGATGTGTTGAAACCCCGATGGAGTCGCATGACAAAGTTGGTTCTAACAAAGTTTTATCTTCCATTCAGTTGGTGCTGGAGATCATAGGGAGTAAGTATGCTTCCTTCTAGTGGGTGCTATAAAAACTCGAGGGTTGGTTCTCTCTACAAGTTGCAGCTTGTTAAACAAAGGTTGTAGCCTTATTTTGAGTTGGTGCTCAAATATAGATGATGTACATAAATCAAAAGACTTCTTATCATTCTAAGAAGAAGATGTTTTTTCCCTTTATGGGTTTCCTCATGAATATTTTTCTCTGTGTATATCATATATGTGATTGATAGGTATCATTTATGTTGTTTATGTCTTGTATAATCTTGATTATCATTTGGAGAAGAGTAACAATGTTTTTAAGATT